>OW285241.1:105685149-105987452 GCA_935421215.2 Melolontha melolontha
TGGAGTTTTCCCCAACCGAACACAAAATTTTATCACATAGCTTTACTCCATTCTCATTTTTTCCATGGGTACGTCAAACACTGGCAATTCAACAATTAATTTGTAATAACCGTTAAAAGTTAAATCAAAGTCTACTTGAGGATAAGTACATTAGAGGTGGGGGGTTTCATGTTCTATTTTTCGTGTTATAAAATTCTAGTCGTGAAAGCAATTATAGCACCAGTTTTGTTATATTTTGATATACTCTTTTATATGGATATCTAGAGGTGGTAAATTTAGTATCGTCTTCAGCGTAGCTGTAGGAGCTGTTCTCATTGCATCTATGACACTTAGACATGCTAGTCTTTGTATTGTCTTTGACCACCATGCGACTGCTCCATAGTTTATCATGGGTCTAGTGTATAGCTATAGAGATACTATAATTTCAAGAGGTAAATTCGACAAATATACCCTCCATATTATATAGAAGAAACGATTCACTCACTCTACTTTACCTTTTACGTATGACATCGCTAGTAATATGCTTTCAAACTAAATCTCTCAAGTTGTGTTTTATTTCGTGGTAGTATTAATTAAACGCTGCCAAGAGGTTGTAATTGTATTATACGTAAATTTTTATATATTCAATTGTTTTACCTTTTAAATGAATGTGTTTGTGTAAAATAATTGTCTTCTAGTGGTGTATGAAAAAGTCAATGATTTAAATGAGGATTGGAAAAAATGGTTTCCATTGTTATTAGAATATTATCAATACGACCAAGAAAAGCAGGACCAGATATCGAAAAAAATTAAGGAATACTATTTCGGAAACGATTCGATAACAACTGACAACTATAACATACTTATCAAGGTAATGCACAAGTCACTGTACAAATGGTGCAGACAAATATTTTCTAAGTAATAGAGCTCTTATCTCAATATGAAAGATGGTAGTAAAATAAGTTTTCTTAGTTTGTTGCATTCCATAAATTTATTTGCGTAGAAGGAACATAACGTGGTCATGTTCCTTCTACGTAAATAAATTTATGGAATGCGACAATAGAGATTGGTCAGAAGTAGGTGTGGTATACACATACTTATTGCGTATGAACTTGTATTTCTATCGAATCCATCGTTGACGTATCTGATCAGACTGGGCACAAACACGCCTGGCGCCTGGTATGGTACTTCACTTCTCTCTTATGTAGTGTACTGGTGGGGTATCATTCACGTCTCTGCCGTTAACTCACCACTTTTAGAGACGGTATAGTTCGATGGTAAAACGTCACCAATTTTGTATAATAATATTTTATATTATTAAAAATACTTTCGTATTATACAAAGTTGGTGAGGTTTTACCTACTCAAGTATGTTTCAAATTATTTTGTCATAAAATGTTATTATTATTCATTCATTTAGGTATTCACACATCGGTTATTTCACTTGGGAGGAGAAAAGGCTACGAGATTGCATGCCAATGCGACAAAGACCAATGTCTACTTCTTCCTCATTAATTATGTTGGTGAATTTGCTTCAACGGGCAATTTTAGTGGTTTCAACGCCAACTTTGGTAAGTTTTTGTGAAGAACATATACAGCGTTAGTAAAAAGTCCCGGAACGGTCGAATAATTTTGTTATTTGAAAATTATGATATCTGAAATTTGGTATGGGGGTATAGTTAATATAAATGCATTTTATGCAATACACTTAATATTTTTTCACTTCCGGTTTAATCGGCAATACGTCCAACTTTTTTTTTTTTAATGGAACGGCCAGTTTTTTTTAACACTATTGAATGCAAAATAAAAAACAACAGGAAGTTTTAAAATGATTATTTTTATTCACAAGAACACAGTTAAAAAATTAAAAAAGTGTCCTAATACAGAAAAATCAAGGTACCTGTCTATTCAGGTTGCGATTACAATAATTGTTCAAAATGCTCTCCATTGACAATTTGACAAAAATGTAAACGGTCAGTAAAATTTCTTATTGAATTTTGTATTTGTTCTGGAGTGATGCGATTGGCTTCTTGAACTATTCTCTCTTCCAATTATTCAAGATTATGGGGACGATTTTTGTACACTTGACATTTAAAGTGACCCCAAAAGAAAAAATCTAATGGCGAGAGATCTGGCGAACGTGCTGGCCATTCGAATGCTCCTCTACGTCCGATCCAACGTCCCGGAAAAATGTCATTCAAATAATCGCGGTCATTATTGGCAAAATGGGGGGGGAGCTCCATCTAGTTGAAACCAAAAATGTGCATTAGGGTGATCACCTATGTTTGCATTTGGGAAGAGGGCCGCAAGTGCTGGAACAATCTCATTTCGCAATAAATTTAAGTAGACGTTGCCAGTTAAATTTCCTCTTACAAAAAATGGTCCTATGATGTTGTTTCCAACAAGACCAGCCCAGACATTCACCTTTTGAGGACGCTGTGTATGGACTTCTTCAATCCAATGCGGATTTTCAATTGACCAGTAGCGACAATTAAGTCTGTTCACAGTGCCGTTGAGACAAAACGTTGCCTCATCTGAAAAAATGATGTGATCTAAAACATTAGGCTGCTGCTCGATCAATTCCGTCATTGTTTCGCAAAATTGTAGTCTACGATCTGGATCATCTTCAGTTAACTCATGGACGGGATACATTTTATATACTTTCATTTTTGCTGATTTAAGAATTTTATGAGCAGATTTTTGAGAGATCTCATGAATTTGACCTAATTCTGTTGTGGACACGTGATGATTTTCTTCCACTGTAAGTAACACATTCAAACTAGTTTCTTCATCTGTTGCTGTTAATGGACGTCCCCTTCTAGGTAAATCCTTCAACTGACAAAATACTTCAAACTTTTTAATTGTTCGGCATACCGTACTTTTACTAATGTGACGATCCGGATAAACAGTATTAAACAAAATACGAACCTCTTCAAAAGAACGTTGACGATCACCGTTGACGATCACCGTTGACGATCACGCATCATTAATATCTCAATTCGTTCTGATTCAGTAAGTTTTACTGCCATTTTCAAATGTGTTAATGTCTAAAATAAGTAACCTTATAGCGATGCAAAAGTTAAAACGCTTTTAAAATTGTCAAATGTGACAGCAAAAAGAAAGAAAACAGTAAACAACAACTATTTTCAAAGGTACCTTGATTTTTCTGTATTAGGACACTTGTTTAATTTTTTAACTGTTTTCTTGGGAATAAAAATAAACATCTTAATACTTCCTGAACGTAGTTTTTTATTTTGCATTCAAAAGTGTTAAAAAAATCGGGCCGTTCCATTAAAAAAAAAAAAGTTGAACGTATTGCCGATTAAACCGGAAGTGAAAAAAATATTAAGTGTATTGCATAAAATGCATTTATATTAACTATACCCCCATACCAAATTTCAGAAATCATAAATTTCAAATAACAAAGTTATTGAACCGTTCCGGGACTTTTAACTAACGCTGTATACTCTAGCCTCACATTTCAAGCTTCATAAGCATTTTGCACCAATTAAATTGAAAAAAAATATGTTTTTAGGTGCTGGGCATGGCATGGATGGTAGATTTTACTATTCTGGACCTTTCTTCGGTACAGCAAGATTTCATGAAAAGGAGGAAAAAATGAAAGATATATTCCTGGACATATTAGTTTCATTTGCTAAAACAGGGTGAGTACAATAATAAAGTTTAAATTATCATTTATTTTTTTATTAATATTTGTAAAATAATACGATTTGCACTTGTTAAATATAAATTAAAATAATTTCAAATATTAACGGCTGTCCACGAAAAATGTGGCCAACAAGAAGTGAAAATATTGAGCAATTAAAGACTAAATATAGCATAATTTTATTTTTCACATACATACGATTAAGCAACTTTCAAACTAAACACGTAAGCTTGTAAAAGGGATACCCATTAGTCAGCGCTTCTCTTCCTGTATATTAGAATTTTTTTACAATTTCTTTCATCTGCCGCACTTTAGCATCTTCTTCAATTTTCGTTTAATAATTGCACAATATTTTTCGATAGGATGTAATTCCATGCACTTTGGAGGATCGTCAATTATCTGAATACCAAGCCAGGATAGCTTTAGAATAATGCTGTCACTGAGCCAGGCCATCACTTTAGACTTTTAAGTAATTGTAAGATAAGTTATTAAGATAACTTATCAGAAATAAGTTATTAGATTATATAGTTATAAGTGGAGCTCGGATTTATAGGCACACAAAAGGGTCAAATAAGCGCCTATAAAGGCAGGAATTTTTGATAAATAGGCAGCTAAAATTCGAAATAGGCAAAAATATACGCAAAAAGGCCAATTAAAATATGTTTTAAAGTATACCTAGTTCATCTAATTTGTAGAATAACGGTTACACAACTAAACTACTCAAAAATGAATAAGGAATTGTTACTTTTTTGTATTTTTTAGATAGTATGGGTAAATATTTGTAGTGTATTTATTATATTAGATACATAATTGTACACAACAATTTAAAATTTTCAAGTATATTTATTCAGAAAAATCGAAAAATAGATTACTAAGAAATGATCAAAAATGAAATAAGCAACATTTTTAACAATAGCTAAAATAAACATTTTTCTGCAACAATTAATTCTAAAATCGTGTATAATGGCCACGGACATCTCTCACAGCTGTACATCTTCGGGGCATACTCATAATGCAATTATTAATGTGTTCTTGTGACACTCTTCTCCAACACAGCGGTAAAATTTCCCGCAATTGTTGCACGTTAACTGGGGGTGGATTATTTTCGTTGAGCTGTTCTTGAAGGCTGTCTCAAATGTGCTCAATTGGATTCAAGTCGGAAGACGTTGGTGGTAAAGGTAGATGGTTTATATGAGGGTCATTTATTGCTTGTATTACAATTTGTGCACGATAAGGTCTTGCATTATCATCAATAAAAACCATGTTTTCATTCACAGCCTCAAGAAAGTCGGCCACATATTGCAGAATAATGTCATATCTGTATATGTGTCCATTGAAATTTTTTTCCAAGAGATGGAGGTTCGTACGTCCATTCAAAGTAATGCCCGCCCACACCATGATACCACCGCCGCCAAAAGGCACCACAGCTTTTGTAAACTCGAGTCTATGACGGTCTCTTCGAATTCTCCAGACCCTTACTCTACGATTATCACTAAATAAGTAGAATCTGGATTCATCGGTGTATAAACCATGCTCCCACTGAAAATTTTCTGCTAGTCGTTGGTTAACCCAAGTTCTTCTAGCCATTCTATTGACATTAGTTAATTTTGGGCGTCTCACAGGCCTGCAGCTATGAAGATCCATTTCCCTCAGACGGTTTCTGATGGTTTGATCTGAAACTCTAACTCCAGTGGCGGCACGTAACTGTGTTTGCAACCATACAGCACTTCTAAACGGATTCATCCTTGTCTGAATTCGTATGTAGCGGTCTTTGTTTTCCTCTCTCAGAACCACTACCGGGTCTTCTCCTTAGAGATCCTATCTGTTGGAATCTTGTTAGAGCCCTACTAACAACACTTGGAGACACAGTAAAAATTGCGGCAATTTCTGCTCCAGATTGCCCTCGCTGATGCAATAACGCAATTAAATCATAAGTTTCTTTATTTAAATGACGTCTTGACATCGTGAAAATGTGAAATGACGTTTAAAATAAATAATACTTGTCAAAAAATGCGATTTTTATAATTTTGTATTCTAAATTAATTTAAGGTTAAAATACAAGATTCAATATTTTATCACACAGAAAAGACATTTACCAAATAAAATGTCCACAAACGACTGTGGGCCTTCTAATTTATCTATAGTTTGAGAAAATACGTTAAATTTAATCGAATTAAGTAGATCTGTTAAAAAAAGATCTAATTCCCTATTCATTTTTGAGTAGTTTATTTCTTTTATGTAACAGCATACTAAAAAAAACTATTTTGTGTTTATGAATTTATTTTTGAAATTTTCACTGAACAAATAAGCAAATGTTATTAAGTTATCCTTTTTATTACTTTGAAACATTACTTAACATAATCTAGCCTAAGGAAATTAAAATAAAAGTAACAATTCCTATTATTTATTGTAACGTATTATTAAATGCTTTTCTAGATTACAAATTTTAAAAGACTGTCTCCTGTCGCTTAGTATGTTTTTGTATGTAGAAAAACTATTCTCCACATCAACTGATGTAATAGGCGCGTATTTTAATAAAGATATTACATAGGGATCCATAGTTCGGAAATTACCCGAAAAGATCCCTGTGTGAGTATTTGAGACGTTACATAAAGTTTTATGCCTGGTTTTCTTCCAAACAATTATCTAATTTTTTAGAAATTATTTTACCAGTTGGATCTTGAAATTTCCTCAAATTTACCCTTAGCACTTCTATTAATTCTACCGAATCGGACAATAACATTTTTTGCTTTTCAAGTTTTAGAATTGTATCAACTATTTTCTAGTTGCTGTTAATGTAGCTTAAATGTTGATTGTCCACTATTTAAAATTTTATTAGCCTCTTTTATCGAGGACGATGAACCTTCAGTAAATTATGCCATAACATTTTTATTTAATTAAAATACTCGAAATAAAATAAAACACCTTCAAGCCACATGCACCAACGTATGATTGTAGGCCTAGGAGAGAGGGGTACATTTGACAACATATCTCTGTAAACTTGTACTCTTAAAGGGGCCTTAATAAACACTTTTTTCATACTATTGATTAGGTCATTGACAAGCGGAAATTCATTTCTAATTTCTTCCGCCACACTGTTTACTCCATGGGCCACACGAGTACAGTGTATCAGATTAGGATTAAACAATTTTAAAAGAGTACCGGCTTTTAACATGTATGCCGCGGCCTCGCACTTAGAAACATAATATTTGCGTAAGGTGGATTCATCAGGAACATTTCGACCAGTATATTTTTGGAGAAATATTTTTAAAGTGGAATTGTTAAGTTTATTTAATGGAATATTAGTCGCCATAAAAGGTTCACAGAGTTCTTTGTTAAAATTGTCAGATGCCAACGGTGCCAATTTCTGTGGATGTGTTTGCGATGCTAAGTTACGTTGTACGTGCGATTTCATGAATTTTTTAACGATATTTTACAGATTTTCGAATAAATTTCGAAATCACTGACAATGGACATACAATCAGTATGACCGTCAATCCAACTTGGCATTGTTTTACGATGCCGTTCTCGACATTCTTCCATATCATATATGAAAAAGTAACTTAAACAACGCTCTAGATCTAAATAAATGAAAACTAAAAATGTATGCGTAAGTTATTGAAAATGAACGAAACTCAATGCACACTTATGTCGAAATAATTGGGAGAAGTAGATTCGATCAAACGATATTAAACAGTATCTGTCACAAAAATTATGATGTAATTAACAGTTAAAACTATGACAACAAGAAACTAACTCACAGCACTTTATTTATCTTACGAAATATAATCTAAATAAACTATACAAAAAAGGTTAAGTATATCAATACGTTAAGCACGTATTACGCATTTGTTACAAATGAAACAGACATGCAATATACATATCTGTAACTGTACACATGGACAATACACCTCGTATTTTCAGCATTTACTTCTGCTTAAGACACGTGTTTCTGCCATTTACTATTAGGCGTCATCAGTTAAGCTAGTGAAGTAATTTTAAAGCTTAAATCGCCTATAAGGTATAGCAAATTTTGTCCTATCAGGTAGCACCATATAATATAGTGACATCTGACGGACGAAAGAGACTATGCCGAAAATGGCAACCCTTCCCTTGACCGGCTAAAGGGGAGAAAATACGTATATAGGTGTAAGTCCATTAACACGATGCCAGATGGCAGTAAATATACAAGAGAGGTTTAAGTATATCAATACGTTAAGCACGTATTACGCATTTGTTACAAATGAAACAGACATGCAATATACACATCTGTAACTGTACAAATGGACAATACACCTCGTATTTTCCAGCATTTACTTCTGTTTAAGACACGTGTTTCTGTCATTTACTATTAGGCGTCATCAGTTAAGCTAGTGAAGTAATTTAAAGCTTAAATCGCCTATAAGGTATAGCAAATTTTGTCCTATCAGGTAGCACCACATAATATAGTGACATCTGACGGACGAAAGAGACTATGCCGAAAATGGCAACCCTTCCCTTGACCGGCTAAAGGGAAGAAAATACGTATATAGGTGTAAGTCCATTAACACGATGCCAGATGGCAGTAAATATACAAAAAAGGTTTAAGTATATCAATACGTTAAGCACGTATTACGCATATGTTACAAATGAAACAGACATGCAATATACATATCTGTAACTGTGCGCATGGACAATACACCTCGTATTTTCAGCATTTACTTCTGCTTAAGGCACGTGTTTCTGCCATTTACTATTAGGCGTCATCAGTTAAGCTAGGGAAAGCTTAAATCGCCTATAAGGTATAGCAAATTTTGTCCTATCAGGTGGCACCATATAATATATTGACATCTGACGGACGAAAGAGACTATGCCGAAAATGGCAACCCTCGGCATAGTCTCTTTCGTCCGTCAGATGTCACTCCGAAAAAAGGCACTCCGAGCTCTAGTTATAAGATAAGTATTAACAAATTACCTGCCAAACGAGAACCTTTATGGCAAATTGAATATGTTTCTTAATTTTAAATTTATCAACACGATGACGCGCAACATAAGATTTTTGACATTATAACTGTTTGAAGACTACTTTTGCGTATATTGTGTGTTTGTGGACAGCTTACGTTTTACACAATCACTTTTTGGTTCTATCGCGATTTGAAATTACTGACACATTATGGGATCGTAATCCTTGTCTTTTTTTAATTTCTTGTAAATGAGGTCAAATTTAAGCTGCAATTAACGTCTGTACAGTTGATTTCCCGATTCCTATAGTTTTACTAACTTTGATTAAAAAACATTATTTTTCGTATTTCAATATGTTTAGTTCATTTGTTTTAATTACTGTTTTCTTGCAGTAATCCAAAAACAGATGCTGCTGATTTCCAACCAGTTTCAAAGACGGAAGCGTTCAATTACTTATTTATAAAAGGCCCCGATGATCTGCATATGAAGACAACGAATGGTCTCGGACCGTATGAATTCTGGGATTCTTTAGGGCTTAAAGAAGATGAAAATGCAATCAACTAAATATAAATGTGACTTGAATTTACTAGAAACAAGAAGCTGTGGATAATATTTTCGTAGAATATACATTTAATTTTGTAATATATTACTAAATTGTATTACATCTTCAGTCTTTTATTCATATATATATATATATATAATCTAAATTCCCTTCTACCATATAATGGTGTCGGGACAAATAGTCTTTAGACTTCTATTCATAAGTTATTTTAATCACAGCACCTGAAAGTTCTTTCGTAAACTGCATTAAAATAACAAGAATTATTTCTTTTTTAAACATATAATAATTTCGATAGTATACTATTCACAACCTTATATTGAAAGAGTTTATTTTTGTCCGGTGGCAGTTATTATTGTACGGCGGAGTTGAAAAAAATACATTTAATACATTTCCCTGGTATGTATCGTAAATTAATTCTGTCAGATATTTGAAAACGAGGACGAAAGCGACCATGACATGGAAGATAATGTCGAAGAAAACACGTATGACTCAAATTCCGAACAAGAATTCGATGACTCAAAAATTGAGGAAGAACCTACAGATCCTGAGGATGAACTTTATTTTCTAGCTAAAAACAAAACAACAAAATGGATGAGGCATCCCCGACAGCCATCGAATGTTAGGACAAGAGCCTGTAATATTGTTATGCATTTACCTGGGCCTAAAAATAAGGCGATGGAACCAAGAAATGAAATAGATATCTTTTACTTATTTTTTGACGACGTTATTCTTGGAATTGTAATAACTTGTACAAATATTTTCATAGACAAAATTCGTGACAATTTTGCTCGGGAACGAGATGCCAGATACACAGACATTGTTGAGCTAAAAGCTTTTATTGGTTTACTCCTTTTAATTGGCTCCATTCGGTGTTCCAGAAAAAATCTTAGAGACCTGTGGAACAACTCACAGGGAAATAGGCTTGAGTCATGCTATTTAACAATGAGTGAAAAGCGATTTAGATTTTTGCTGCATTGTATCAGATTCGATAATATAAATGATAGAGATGAAAGAAGAATGATTGATAAATTAGCTCCATTTAGGGAAGTAATAACAATATTTACCAATATTTGTCAAAAATATTTTACTCCTGGTGATTTTCTCACGGTTGATGAACAGTTACTGGCATTCAGAGGCAGGTGTTTGTTTCGCCAGGACATCCCTAACAAACCGGCCAGGTATGGATTGAATGTTTTCCCACTAGTTGATAGCAAAACAGCCTATACCGTGAATCTGGAACCGTATGTTGGAACACAGCCTGATGGGCCCTACCACGTAGCAATTCAGCAGAAGATATTGTTTTGCGCTTAATAGAACCGGTAAAAAATACTAATAGAAACATCACAGGTGACAACTGGTTTACTAGTTTATACTTAGTAAATCAGCCGCAGAAGAAAAAATTAACGTATGTGGGAACAATACGCAAAAATAGAACAGAAATACCAATAGAGTTGTTACCAAATAAAGAAAGAAAGCCACAGACATCCATATTTGGTTTCCAAAATAACTGCACAATAGTGTAGTATTGTACTAAGCCATCAAAAGTGGTGTTGTTATTATCCAGCATGCATTTTGATGATACAATAGATACTTCGTCCACTGAAAATCGAAAGCCGGAGATGGTAACCTTTTATAATATGACGAAGGTGGGAGTGGATCTCGTGGATCAGCTTTGTTAAAAAAACAATACCGCTCGCAACACTAGAAGATGGCCGATAGTGCTTTTTTGACATTTTGAACATAGCCGCTATAAATTCATTATGTATTTATCATTTTCATTCTGCAGCTACAGCTAAAAGGATCAGAAGAGTTGATTTCATACACAAACTTAGCTGGGAGCTTATAAAATCCCAAATTGCACGCCGTTCTACAATTAAGGCTATGCCAAGAGAAATTCGTAGACGCGCAAGGCTACTGATAAATGATCCAGAAACTGAACTCCAGGAGACACCTAGGGCATCATCACGTGGAAGATGTTATGAATGTGGAAGAACTGATTTTTCTATGTTTTCATTTTTACGTAAGTTTTTAACCCATATATGCCCACTGTCCTTTTAAAAGGACGTTTCGCGGGTGTGCCTTTAAATGAAAATAAAACTTACGCGTTGTAATAATAGATGTCGTCTTGTGTTCAAACATTAATGAGAAGTTATATTCTACAGTATTTTGACGGGTGATTATTGTGAGAGGTTAGAGTGCAAGAAAAAGTGACCATTTCTTGTCCATATGATTTTAGACTTGTAGGGTAGGTATTTTATAGCAAATTGTTAGTAAATTGTATCTTTGTTGATAAAAACATGTTTATTAATATCTAAAGAAGGATAGTGCTTTGTTTTCAAGCAATAAATATTTTTATTCTGCCCTGCAAGTAACTGCCACCAAGTGTGGCAGTAAAAGGACAGTGGGCACATATAATAACAAAACTACATATATAACACTTTCGGCTGTTACTTTGTGAAGATTCATGATACTGGATATAAGTAAAATAAAACACTCAATTAAACTTTGAATAACTTCACTTTATTTTTATCACTATGTGACTGCAGTTTCGACATTACATGTCATTATCAAACTAAAGTTACAATAATTGATGGTGAAATATATATCTTATTTGGTAACATCTGAGACACACTACAAATTAAATACCTATTACTCTAATCTATTTTAAATTGTTGATGTGCGGTTACAAAATTTCCCAACTCTCTTTTATATTAATATACCGTTATAATAGGATTTAGACAACAAAACTACATATTTTCAGAGGTTTGACATTTGACCAACTACTGCGTTGTTTGGAAGAGGAAGATGAGGAAACTTTAACTCCCAACGTAGAAATAGCTATAATGCCGCCTACTACTGCTTGTGATGATCTTACGGATGAGGACTTCGGAGACGAAGATATTGTGAATGTCAACAATTTACCTCGGGCTCAATTGCTAGCAGGAGCTGAACTATTTTCGCAAAATACTGTGACTAGCAATGATGACGACAATTGGGATGAAGAAGACTTATAGCCTCTATCTAGGTTTGCCAACGAGTCAAAAGCATATTCAGAATATTTAAAAAAAGACATACAAGTGGAAAAAAGTGGATCTAAAAACTCAGTTGATAGAAGAATGGCCAAATCTTGCTTCAACTGCGCCTGTACATACTTCGGTTGATACTTCTGACCCACTACTTTTATTTGAATTGTTTTTTGACAAAGATGTAATAGATATGTTCTCGTCATATTCTAATAGTTATGCTGCTTCAAAAAATAGAAAAACTGACATCACAACAGAGGAAATAAAAACTTTTATCGGTATTCTCTTACTAAGCGGCTATGTAAAGTTACCCAGACGTCGCATGTTTTGGCAGAATTCACGAGACACCCATAATGATGTAGTATCAAATGCGATGTCAAGGAACAGGTTTGAATATTTATTATCAAATAGTCATTGTTGTGATAATGGAAATTTAGATAATACAGATCGTTATTCCAAAGTCAGGCCTCTTTTCAACATACTTCTTCAGAGTTTTGTCAAGCTTTCACCAACGAATGAACACCACTCTATAGATGAGGCCATGGTTCCATATTTTGGACACTATGGCTGCAAACAATTTATCAGAGGAAAACCTCTGAGGTACGGTTACAAGTTTTGGGTCGGCGCCTTGCCATCCGGATATGTGGTTTGGTTTGAGCCATATCAAGGTGCCAAATCAGATATAAAAGATTGTTATAGAAATCTTGACTTGGGGCCCTCCGTAATTCTCGAATACCTTGATGTTTTAACAAATCATAAGCAACTTCCATATCACTTATACTTTGATAGTTTCTTCACAACATTATCTTTGATAGATATTCTTACTAGTCGGGGAATTAAAGGAACTGGCACAATAAGAACAAATCGATTGTATGGTTGTCCATTAGAGTCTGATACAAATTTGAAGAAAAACCGTGGATCGTATGACTACAAAACAACGGAGAATAGCTCAATAATTATCGTAAAATGGAAAAATGGAGCGACAATAGCCTTGTGCACATGACATCTAATTTTCATGCCGTCGAGCCATTACACCAAGTTTCACGTTTTTCACAAAAAGAAAAAAAGCGTATCATGGTAGACCAACCTAATCTTATCAAATATTATAACGCATATATGGGCGGTGTTGATCGAAGCGATCAAAACATCAGCCTATACCGTATAGGAATTCGGGGAAAAAAGTGGTACTTTCCACTTATTGTGCAAATGATAAACGTTGCAGAACAAAACGCCTGGCAACCCCATAAATTGCGTGGAGGCAACATGGATCACCTCACTTTTAGAAGGACCATTGCTCTAGGGCTTATTGAAAGTAATGGGAAGAAGAATATTCCGCAAAAATCAAAATCATCTCCATCACCATTTGAAAATGCTACTTCAAGATTTGACAGAATCGATCATTTAGTAGCTGAACAACCTAAGCAAACCAGATGTAGAGTCTGTCATATGAAAGTTTCTACGAAGTGCACAAAATGTGACGTCGCTTTACATGTGAGGTGCTTTGTCGCATATCACACGAGGGCATAACATTTTTTTACACTTTTTGATTTTTCATTTTTAGTTTAATAAATAAATAAACATAAAATAAAATAAAAGAAAATTACTTTATTGTCGTCTATTTTCCCACTCTCCTTTTAAAAGGACACCTCTTTGTGATTATTACTAAAGAAAAGGATTTTATTAAATATTTTTTATGTCATCAGTAAGCTTAGGCTGATAAAGTACTGTTAAAAAAGTATTTTAGTAAAAATAAAAAGTGTTGGGCATATCTGGGTTAATTAAAAAATGTTTTATTTGTAAGCTTTATAATTAAATAATGACTCAGCAGACCTATAGCTATGCAATTATTGTTCTAACATATTTGGATATATATATATATTTTTATAAATTACAGCATTTTAAAAGTGGGCGACACTTGTCCCCCACGCGTCCCCCACATTTTGACTGTATATGGCAATACATAAATAAATTAAACTATTATTTCCATAAAAACATAAAGATACCGTTAAATAATTCTTCAACGTTTCTTGACGAATGCACGAACAGAGCCCTACACAATATATTAGTTCATCTATGTTGATAACACGAGAGTTGTGCCTATTCGCAATGCTGGTACCAATAAATTTATTCGTGACGATAGTGATGCTGAATCGATCCTGTTACTGTTAGTCTACTGTTAGTAGATTCGCCACCAGTAATGCGTTCTTCCTTTATCTTTACATCGTTAGCATTTCCAATCGATGCCCCAGAATCAAACGCCGTAGTCCGTATTTCGTTCTGGATAGACACTGCCCAACCTGTAACTCAGGTACTTCAACAATTTACACTGAATGTGTTCAATTTGATTAGCGTGTAGGTCATAGATTAGGTACCTACCAAACGGTAGACGCATATTTCGACATACTAACGACATATGCGAAATAACGAGATTAACATTAGTGAAATTTCGGAACTTTCTAATAATAAAACTCAGAGATGCAATAGCAGATCTAGTAATGTTTAAGAGATGATTATTGAAAGCCAACATACTGTCGAATTTAACACCAAGATTCTTCCCAGACCTTCGTTTTTTCTATAACAGCATTCTCGACGTAATAAAAGCAGCTTATATAATTTATTTTCCTTGCAAAAGTCACATGTCAAGATGAGCAGTATTTAAATTCTTTTGCAACAACTCCATATCGATTATGTTCGTAATAGTGTAAAATATTTTAAGGTCATCGGCATAAGCCCGCACATTGCAGTTAGTTGATGCTATTAGGTCGTTGATAAATGTACTAAACATAAGCGGACCCAAGTTGGAACCTTCAGGAACTTTAGAAGTCTGATAAAAATATCTAGACTTATAGCCATTTTAGGTAGCATAATTTACTCAACCTGCCAAATATGACTTCGTAAATCTGCGTAGAGAATCTTTAAACCTAAAAGTTGACAATCTTTATAAAAGTAAAATATAGGCGAAACATCCGTATAAATAATTTCTAATTGACTAACATCGTCTAAAGTTTCGGCTATGTCTTGTGTTATGCAGCACAAATTTGTTAGAGTGAAGCGATTTTTCACAAATTTATATGGTGAAGGAGAAATAAAGGGCAGACAATTGTACGAGATAATTTTATGAAGGATGGATTTAAAGATTTCCGCAAAAAAGAGAAATAATAGCTGTTGGTCTATAATTAGAGATATTAATGTTATCACCCAGATAACCCTTTTTAAATACAGGACAAATTCTAGCGATTTTCCAAGCTCGCGGAAATGAAAATGTTTGTATGGGTAAATTGAAAAGTTTGGAGCGTGGATGAGCAAAAATATAAGCGCAAATATATAGAAATATTAGCGTTCCCAGTTATTTATTCTCTCTCAAGATATCCGAGTTCCGACTAGCCTTGCTATTAGTTTTCTACCACATGTTCGCTCGCGACATGCTCGTAACCTAAAGGCAATCTCTGTATTGTTCGATACGTATAATTATTCTTTCACTTAATTCACCTTAATTTAATTGATTAACTTCTTTTCAGTGTGTACTTATTATGTTAATTTTTAATTACTTATTGGTGGTATTTGTACATATTGCTCTTATTTAATCACACTAATGCATTTGAAATCGTAACTTCTATCGATGTAAATATTGAATCAACTTTGAGGACAACGTTGCTGTGTTTTTATTTCTTTAATAAGTTGTAATTTATTTCAGCGTTCTATACACGTGTTGTATCTTTGATGTTTATCATCACGCCATTTATAATTTTAATAATTTATATTATTGTTAGGATGCTAGAGCTGGCCCGGAACGAATCGACGTAGGCTACGGTGGTCCATCTTGTGACAGTTTGGCGTTCCCATGTTGTAAACTACAACGACTTCCAACAAGCTTGTATTTAACAGTATAAAGAAACTGTAAAATGTAAAAGCAATATAACATTATTTTATTTTAATGCATTACAACGTTTAATAAGTGTTTCGATACATTTACAAACAAATCTGCCTTAATTTCGTCATCTGAATTGAAACTGCTTCCGTTCTTAAGTGTTCTTGCTAAGATTGGTGAATAAGTGAAAGTCACTTAGAGCCATATTAAGATACGATGTACCATTCATGTCATGTGAAAGGACACACTGTTAAAGAGATCACCGTTGTTTCATTACCGAAAAAGTTTATCTGTAAGATTACGCGGATACTTAAAAAGTACCGAATTAATTTATTAATCCCCTCTTGGATTCTTATGCAGGTTGGCATTGTCATGGCATTTTCTCAAGTTGCAACTCGAAGCTGCCATCGCACTACATATAGCATTGTAGCATTCACATTCCCACCTTACTTTCGAAAAAGGACTAGTAACAATTATTCAGAATACTAGAATGGTGTCTGCATAATCTTTCCTATTGAGGGTGTAACCTTGAATTTTTTGACTCAAACGATATGCTTTTATTGCATTCAATCACATTTTGACGCCAGTACGCAGTAACTATCTTTTCATAAATAACTTCTTCATTGCTATACGGAAAGAGATTTTAATTTTTGTGTTCTGCGCTGTTTTTTTTTTCAGGTGATACATTCTTATTCGTCGGTAAATTAGGATTATCGTCGGCATCTGCCTCGCTGTTTCTTCAATTCTAATTTCAACATAGTAAATGTATTAGTGCTAGCCAGCACGATGTAGATAACGTTTAGATCACCACAGATTTTTCACTTCTGTTCAGCTTATTTAGTTGAGACGAGGAGGACTGTCATGTTTACGTAAGTCTCCTTCGAATTGCATGACCAACAGGAATAGAAGGAAGATGGTTGCCGTTGTCAAGTAATACAGCTTCCAAACTAGGCTAGGAGGAGTCTAACTTTCATTCAGTTGGATCATGGATCATGGTTGCTCGCAGCAAACAACAAGATTGTTTTTCTCTTCAAAAAAAGGAAGCAGATCTCCTTGACGTACTGTGAGACTGACATCACTTGGAGAAGAATCCATTATTGTAGTCTTGACCCTAGAAGTTCAGCCTTTTCCTTTGACAAGTAAAAGTTTTGAATAATATTACTTAATTCCATTTGACTCTGTGCGGTTTATAAACTTTTTCTTCAAAATCAGGGTCATAGGATGTGTAAGGCTTATAGGGGTTTTCTTCCTCCACACTGTCCCCATTTTCTACTTCATGCTCATAATTTCAGTAGAAACTGGCAAACCATCTGAATATGAAATTGGTCAAATAGCAGACGGAAGATTCGCGTATTGAGCTATTCCTCTTTTCTTTTCTTTATTTACAATCCTCCCTTTATGGGTGAAGTCAATCAAAAATAGCAGTCATCTGGCACAGGAATAGCGATAGATGTTGTTTAAAATTTTTTAGCCATTCTCGCAGAATAACTAGTATAACTGAACAAAAGTTGCAGTTACATATTGCAGTGAACTTTTCCCCGAAGAAAATCAAAGAAACATTAACAGACAATTTATAATTATGTACAATTTATTCCAAAAAGAATATTATAAAGATTTTATATTTTATTTAAAAATTTATTATAATGTGTATTTTGATCCACGCCTGTAGATTGTTCGAGCGTAATCTTGAGGTATGCAGTCCCGGTACAGCGGAAGTATATCGTTGTAGCAGTTGGTCTTTTGATTTATTTTAGGCATGCTGATATTTTCCACTTCCGAGAGGGACGAGCCAGAGATTTTCTAACAGTGAAACAGATAGGTCCAATTTCTTTTTGCTGAATAAAACTTCCTTTTTTATTCAGAAATTTATAGTTAAATTCGGTTTGCGTTTTAGTTGTGCTTTTATGATGTGTTAAAAATAATTTGCGATTTATTACAAGTCTTTATACTTGTAATTTTTGATTTGTATGACCTATCTGAAATCTCTCATTTTATATTTTTTGTGAAGTATGACGTCTACATTAATTAACGTACGTATATTTCTGTGATTATATTTATATATTTAGAAATAATTTAGTTATATTATTTGTATAATATTGGAGCTCGTAGATTCAGTAAAAATTGTAGTTTATAAATTTATTTTGTAGTCAGATGAATATTAAGGAAAATTTTCGGATTTCTTGTGAAGTTTTTTTTTATGAGTAATATATTCTAGAAAGCAGATTTGGTGGGAAAAATATATATTTTATCATGTTGAATGTGCGCATGAATTAAATTTTTGTTTGCGCGTGCTTACAGGAATTGTGCTGTTTGGCGTTTGAAGTTGGGATTAACGTAATTGGTGACGTCTGAGAGTTTTCCTAAATATTTAATTAGTAATTTTGATCGGGATTCAAAGTGAAGTTTTTCTTTTATAGCTGTCACCTTTATATAAGTTTTCCTCACGTTGTGACACAGTAGGTGTCACAACACTTCTTTATATTTGATAAAGTGGCAATTTTTTTCTTTTTTTTCTTTTTTGTAATTAAAATTTCGTGTGGTGAATTTTTGTTTACTTTTCTAATACCTTTTGTTTTATTTACTTTACCACGTACCCTGTGAGTGCAACTCTGAAGATACAAGAGATCCTGAAAGGCTGACCCGACTTGATCTAGACCGAGAAAACTACTGTGTATTGTGAGCCAATTTAAATAAGCAATCAACATCACAATTCACTGCAATATGTGCAACCCATGACTTATCATGGTTCCCTACCTTCATACTAAAGTAATGCTGGTAGCAAATCTTCACAAGAGGCCTAAGATTGCGTTTCTGTGACGAAAATGCTATTTCACCACAAATGTAACAAAAATTACTAACTAAACTTACACATTTTCATGGCGTTTTGATTAATAAATTTTGCATTTCAAAACCATTCTAAGACCATAAATACTGCACAAATTACAACAGAAACAATATGAAACTCAGTCGCAGCAACAGCAATTTTGTTTATAACCTACAAATTGTTGGAGAACATTATGCTTTATCAGTTGACAGGTGTGACAACTCCCAAAAACAAAATTTCTCCCCAACTGAAGGACGTAGACTCTAAAAATATCGTCTCCAAAGCAAGAATTAATCCGGTGATTTTTCAATTCAGCAGGTGGAAATACATAGAAATCAGCTATTTTTGAGCCCAGAACATTTCATTTTTGGTCAATGTTATTTATGAAAATGTTAACTCATTTATTTGTGTCTTATTTACATTTCTCATAGGTGTGGTTTATTCTTAGTCGCCGTTACGAGTAAATTTATAAACCGAGCTTTATTTAAAGGTAAAATAGAATGCTGTAGAAATTTTCTATTTATTACTGCCTATGTAGCATTAAAAATTAATTAAGGAAGTATTTACATATTTTGTAATTTAAATAGCCTATAGCACATGTATATTTAACAAAATATTCTGTGAGAGTGTTATTATATGAAACAATTTGTCTAAGAGTCTTATATCAAGCTATTCCCAGATTATCGCATTTTCGTCTTCTTTAAGTCCTAATGACTTCCAAAATTCATGTGGTCCTAGACTACTTGTTCTTTCCATGCGGACATCATCGGGACCATTTACAAATAAATAATCGAGTTCATCTTTGCTTGAGACTGGTTGGAAATTGACACCATCTATTTGTGGATCTCTACAATGAAACGAACAATGATTATAGTTACGTTACAGTAATCTTTCAGTGTTTAAATTTAAATGGAAGGATACTTAAAGCCAATTTTAGTGACCTTCGACTAACAATTTTTCGTTATACGGTCATTATCCTCTTTCGTCCTTTACTTTACGTCTTTACTTCGTAAGTGCGTTCGCTCTCGATGGCAGGCAGAGGTGTGTTGCGATGATGACCAAAAAACGAAGTGTAAGCTACTGTTCGCTGCGAATTAGTTCCTGTGACCTAGATTTACTTAAAGACCGTCGACAGTCGTAAAAATCTTAGACGATGATACTTTCACGGCTCGGATAGCTATCAGCATTAACTGGATGCCTTGATGAGCTTATTCAAAGGGATGTCAAAGAGGAAATAACTTTACCTTTAGGATTGTGAATGGAAGCCATACCTAAATTTTCTATTTCACATAAACATATTCGATATGTTTATGAGAACTGATTTGAGAGAAAAAGTATTTTTGACAGTTTTCTGAGATGCCAACAAATTGCTCTTATTAGATTTTTGAAGAGGGGAAACCCTTAACATCAGAGGATACCTACTTTTGAATGCCCACATGACTTAAAATTGGTATGCCGAAAACTTTTTAATTCTAAAGAAGGTTCTACAGAAGAAGTAAAAGCAGCCTAGTTTTCTGAGCTCTCATTCTTCCTTTGTCTACGTCTCGTCTACCTTCAACAGGACTGCTCCTCAGGAGAGCTACTGCTGTTAATGTTACTGTACTGAAACTGAGCGTCTGTTATTTCGGGAGAGGGTTATTCCGGATCGCCGGAGAAGCCGTATGAATATCTAACAGAGTTTTGCGGACATGGTTTCTTGAATCTTGTGAAATAGCGCTAATATGTGAATATTGCGATAGTGATAGTGAATAGAGAATATGTGAATAGTGACAAAATAGTGAAACGACGTTCCTTTCTGTTAATATTGTGTTTTTTTTTTACAAAAATATTCACGTAATTCGAATATTAATGAAATATATGTCACGTGCTAACTACAATAAACAAAATAGAACGGCAGAATATACTACTGCCTGTAGATTGCTTACAGCCATTGGATAAGTTAAATTATATTTTATTATTTGAGCGACATTAAGCGTGTGTTTCGAAAAGCTTCAGCTTCGACGATATATGTCTAATTAATAAGCCTGAATAAAGATCAAAGAGAAGATCCAAGATATTGAAAACCAAACGAATAATGGAATGAAAACAAGAAACATCAAAGAGGACTGATGAGAAAATATAACGAGAAACTGCATGTAATAACATTAGAAAATAAGAAGACAGTCTGAGTTTTATTATCTTCTTAATAATAAAAAGATTATCTTTTGAAAGATATTTCTTGAAATACATAAGCTTTCCAGAATATAGTCGACAGTCGACTTCCTGGAGATATAAATATAACTATCGAGCTTCCATACCATAGCAGAACATACAGGAAAAGGCGAATAAAATACCGAGAACACAGAATGCAATTGCAGGAGACAAATAACTTATTCCAAGAAGTCGGTGCCTCAGAACTTATATTTTAAGTTATTAATAATAATAATAGAAAGTTTATTTTCTTTTTCCTTTACATCCATAATACAACGAGAATAAACGATAAAAAAAATTAAATAATAATAAAAAAAAACAAATTCACAGCTAATAAGAAAAAAAAGTAGAGAAAAAAAAACCGTTAAGGTTAAGTTTGGCTTTGAGTGTAAAACACCAAAACCATTCCTCCACTTAACCTTGTAATACAAGTAAACTTACAACATATTTTCATGCCTAATCTAATTTAAATCTAAAATTCTGTGATTGCGAAAAATAAAACAAAAATGAAAATTTAGAAATCACTGTAAGCTAGTTGCTGATGATCAAATAAATATTGGCGCAAGTGCTTTCTAAATGTAGAACATGGCAACTTCTTCAGGTTGCGGGGCAAAGCGTTATATATTTTACATATATTAAATGTAAACGAGCGCTCGAATAGTGATGTTTTATTCAATGGTGGCGTAATCAATCCCTGCAATCTAATGTTGATGTGATGCACGTCCGCTCGGAAAGTTATTTCGTTATAAAGGTATGATGGAACCCTGCTTATAATAATTGCGTGATACAGACAGCTCGATTTCTCATATTCAACCGCTTACATGAAGACAAAGTGTGCGAAATATGTTCATATTTCTTAATGCCGTACGCAAACCGTAAACACAAATTTTGTGCTCTATGAATTCTTTTTTGATCATTAACATCTATGCATGGACCATACACAGAGGAGCAATACATAAAAGGAGATAATACTAAGGGTAGCACAAATACAATTTAGTAGCTATGGACAGATAAGACCTATGCTAGTAGAGAAGTCTCAAATTTCCATGCGCCTGTTTAATATAATTTGATAACTGCTTTCTATATCTGAACGTGGTGTCTATAGGTAGCCCAAGGTTTTTGATTTCAGTCACTACAGGCAAGATCTCACCTGCCATTGACAAACGAAAATTACGTGTCAACTCGTCGCAACTCGGTACATTACCAAAAAACATAACACCGGATTTCGAGGAATTAATACGCAACGAATGAAGTGAAGATATATCGGAGATTACATCCAAATCGCATTCAACAACATTAAGAACCAAGAAAATTGGGCCCAAGATAGAGCTTTGAGGCACACCAGATACCAGACCAGCACGTTCAAATATCCGACCATCAACAAGAAACCGATTGCGATCTGTCCCACAAGAAACCACTTAATAATTTGATTGCATCATCGGAGAGACCCACATAATGGAACACAGCAGACAACAGATCATGATTTATGGTATCAAATGCTTTACTAAAATCTAACAGTATTAGAACGGAAGCGTAACCTCTATCACGTGATGTCAATATGTCATCCGTAATCTTCAATAAAGCCGACTCACAACTGTGACCAGCCCTAAAACCCGACTGGTAAGATGGTAAAATGTTATAAGTGTTTATATGTTGTATTAGCTGTGCATTAAGCAGTTTTTCGAATATTTTAGACAACACGGAGAGCAAACTTATAGGCCTCAAATCAGCCATAGATTGCCGGTCCGACTTCTTTGGCACCGGTAACACAATTGCTTGTTTCGATGCTAAGGGAAGAATACTTTGAAGAATACACGAGTTGATTATATGAACAATGTACTTCACGATGAAAGGAGAAGACATTTCTAACATATCAATACTCAAGCCATCAAACCCGCAAGATGAGGATGAGATACTAGAAATAATTCTAGACTAATTAATTCTAATGAAAGTCATTCCAAATATTATATTTGGAATGTGTAGCATAGTATACAAATAGATTGCTATGAGCATGCAGATTCTCAGGAGTTGAATTAATGAAATAACGATTAATTCTATTCGGATCTTGTAACTGCATTGGGAGATCCGCATGTCTGTTACTGCGGATATTAAGCATCCGCAGTCCATTCCAAATTTTTTTAGAGTCTTCAGTTCTGCTAAGAATACTGTAATACGCTTCCTTTTCGCGAGTTATTGCCTGCTTAGTGTAATTTCTAAGTTGATTGTAATACTCCCAAGCACGGAGAGCCTTGTTCTTCAAATACTTTGCTCTAGCCTTATCTCTCAGAGAAATCATAAATTTTATTGTTTCAGTAATCCAAAGACTTTCTTGTTTAGAAACCAAACCTGTCTTAACTGGACAGAGGAAATTAAAAAGTTCAGTCAACCTAGAGGTAAAAATCTGAACCTTAATGTTAATATCCGCAACATAAAGGATGTCGTCCAAATGTAGATTATGTGGATGTTGTTCAGATACATTGCTCTCGAAATTATTAAAATCGCGATAAGTGACTGACTTAGGTTCCCAAACCTTACGAGTGGCGCTTATGTTGCAATACGTCAATTCATGGTCAGAGAAGCACACCCCTCGAACACCCGAATCAAGTACAAATGATGTGTCAGAAACAATTACCAAATGAATAAGCGATTCAGTCGTATTTGTAATACGGGTAGGTTCTGTAATAATCTGATGAAAACCCATCGTATCCAAAGTGCCCGACAAGGCAGTAGACAGTAAGTTTTCCGGCTTGAATAAATTTATATTAAAATCACTCAGGCAAAGCAATCGATCACACCGAGGCCATATACTGGAAAACGTAGTCTCTAGGTCATCCAAGAAAAAACGATAAGTCGTATCTTGTGGCCGATATACTACACCTATAGCAAATGCCCCAGCACTCCTACCCACACATAACCATAACTGTTCAATGGATACAGATTCAGACGATTCATTGTCGTCGGTGAGTAAGTTAAAGATTATCAGTTGATACTCTGCAAGAATACAATACGGTCCAAGAAAGCCGATTAAATTAACATTAAAATCATGAAAATTCTCCTGACATTAGCAGATCTTGATATGGAGGAATTGATTTACTTTAGACTTTAAAAAAAGAAGCAATACAAAACAGCAATGAACGGAAGACGCCTGGAATATCAATGGTGGAAGATCACCAGGTTGTGGTACTTTAAACTTTCAGAAGAGAAACAAAGGGTTGAGGAAGGCAATTTCATTTAATGCTGTAACGTAAAAATCTTGATGTGCCATACCATACGACTGAGAAACGATAAAGATCAAAATGGAGTCTCAACTATGAATTTGATAACGTTTTATTACATACTTCCTCTTATCTCTTTAATTATCCCCACAAGCGACCGGAAGAAATGGAGTCCATTTTATTTTTTTTTTGGATATATGTTTTGTTCGCCCTTAACATGTACTCTAAAAATTTTATCTCACAAGAAATGCATCCGATTTTTAGCGTTTTCTGAATTTGTCATAGAAACTCATCAATGTACACCTTTTAATTACATGTAAAACATCTTTTCATTTTTTATCAAAGCTCCGTTTTTTAGTAATGCTCTTTAACTTTATTTTACTGACTATTTTGTAACATTTTTCTTTGAAACTACGATCCATAAAACTTTTGCAACACTTTTTATTTTAGATTCCTTCCGGTTGTACTTGTAGTTATTTTTTAGTTTTTCATAGATCTAGTAACAAGTGTTCATTTGAAAAGTCAATCTAGTAGCATGTGATTTACTTAGAACATTGTGAAGTATGTCGTAAATTAAAATTTACTACTTAACCTACGAAGTCGTATATTTTGACAGTTTCATACATACAAATAAATAACAAATAATATGTATTTATTGAAAACTATAACAAATGTTAAAAATATTGTCCTTCAAGATAAATGCACTTTAAAATCCTCCGTTCTAAATTTCTGATGATATTCTGCAATATTACTGGATTGTTATTATTTTCCATGCATTTCTGTTCGATTTTCTGTAGCATATCATTCAAATTCAATATAGGTGTTCGAAATATGTTATTTTTTAGATAAGGCCACAAAAAGAAGTCGCAAGGTGTTAAATCGCATGAACGTGCAGGCCAGGAAATTTCAGTATTTCGACTAATTATACGCTCATCAAAAAATTCTCTTAAATAATCCAAAGATTCTGCAGTACAGTGACAAGGTGCTCCGTCTTGTTGGAAATATGCATTTTGAAGTTCGTCATCATGCAACTGATTGACAAATGGTTGTAAAATTCCCGTACGGTACCTTTGAGCATTTAACGTTCCCTGAAAAAATATTGGTCCAATGATTCGGGTTTGGCTTATCGCTGCCAAAACAACAATTTTCTCTGGGTGTAGCGATTCTTCATTAATTACATGTTGATTTTCACTATTCCAAATTCTTGTATTTTGTGAATTTAGGTATACCGTTTTATAAAACCATGCTTCATCAGTAAAGAAGACTCTTTGCGAAAGTTCTCCATTATTGTTCATATTTACAAACCAATTACGAAACTGTAGTCTACGTTGGTAATCAATTTCTAACAATTGTTGTACTGCTGTGACACGGTATGGATAAAGTTGCATATCTTTTTTTAATAACTTGTGAGTTGTACCAACAGAAAGGTTTATTTGTTGACTCAAATGTCGAACAGATGTTTGTTGTTCATTTTCCATTATTTCTTCAACACGATTGACAACTTGAGGTATACGTTTCTTAACTGCTCCGCTGCCTTCTTAAGAGACTACCAGTTTCAGAAAAAAGTTTGAAAGTTTTATCCAAAGTATTCTTAAATTGTATATAGTCTATTACAAAATGTGTAAACTCAACTTGAAATTATACCATGCAATCTTGAACTGAATGAACCCATAAACCATTAATTTTATTACCACTTCCAAAATAAGCCTAGACTAAAAAAAATTTATGTTCTAAAGTGAAAGCTATTTTAAAACTGAGAAGCAATTTATTTAAACCAGAGTCGACGCACGATTATTTTATGCAGTAACTGATATTTGTGATTGACATTATCAAATGTCATTTGGATTTACGTTTACGGAACAACAAACACATACTAATATATTTGCGTCTTATTCTATCAAAATTTCAAAGTAACCTAGATTGACTTTTCAAATGAACACTTGTTACATCATTTCTCAACCCGGGGATTACGATGATATTAGATGGGAGCCGCGAAGTAGCCTAAACAATATGAAATTTTCTCATTTTATGAGAAAACAACATTTACTATAAACATTTTAGTTACAATAAGTTCACATGTAACGAACAGAAATTAATGTCTTGGTTGCATTAGCTTTTGATTTAAAATTTTCTCCATACGTGGATCTACGTTAGAAACACACAAAAGCAAACTGTTTTCGAGTGATAAGAGACGATTTCTATAGACGAAAAACCCTTTTTACAGAGATAAGAAAGGGATTATTATTGTCAGTGCTTCTGTGACTAAATTTCAATATTCGTTTCGACGAGCAAACCAAAACTTATTTAAATTTCAATATGTAAATTGCAGTTTCAGAGTTTGTCGGCAGATATTTCGATGAGCTGATCGTGATTTCCAACTAACTGGCAACTTAGCAGCGGCAACAAAGTTTTCACTAAACGAATTTAGTACCCATCTTTTCGGGAAATAGTATTTATCTTCCGGGAAATACTCCGTCAACCGAGTTTTTTGCTCACGCAAATGCATTTTAATGCAATCCATCTTATTCATTTAAAATTTTCTCAATATAATCCGAAGTGAGGGGACATTCCCATATCAAGCTTCTTAATGAAAATATGAACTTCTGTATGCAAAAGAAGAGCTTTTTTGTTTTCGTCCATATCATCGCATAATTTAGCAAACAGTCCGTTCTATAACGCTCGGCTTTCAATAATATTAACCATTTTTACGGCTTCACAAAGAATTTTATTGACTTTTCCGGAATGTTTTTTTGCGACAAGAGCATATCTGTGAAGGAACCAGTGCGTCTATTCTGTCCTTGCTATAAGACGATCTTTTAATATTTTCATTAATTCACTGTTCTTTCCTGCTAACGCCTTTGCACCATCCTACATACTGCAATACATTTTGTCTAATCTATGTTAGTATAGTTTCTGGAAGCTTCATAAAAAAACGTCAAGAAGACATGGCACTGTACTGTTTTGCAAAACAACATATAAAATTCACTTGAACGTACTTGCTGAATTATCTGATCACGAATATCATTGATTCGCCTTGATATTGTGTCGTTAGAAAGTGTAATTTTTTTGCTTCTTCCGCGCCTATTAAAACACTCACCATATCAATTGCAGCAGGTAATATGAGGTTTTCGGTGATTGTGTGAGGTTTGGACATCTTAGCTACTCTTAATGCTACCAGGTAAAATGCTTCAAGTACACTTTTATCAGTACGGCTTGACTTACAAATAGAAGTTTGCTGATTCCTTATGATATGTAATTTTCTTTAGAAAACTCAAAGGGTTTGTTTTTTGAGTATGTCGAACAAATTTTGATGGTGTCATGCCTTCATCGGAGAGAATTTGAAAGCAACTAACCCACTAAATATTGAAATATTAATTTTATTTACATTTACTATTTGGAGGCTCGCGGAGTTAAGAAGGTTAAGAATCGTTGATCTAGAGCAGCGTTTCTTAAACTGCGTTCCGCGGAACCCCGGGGTTCCGTGGAGATCACTCAGAGGTTCCGCGAAAGTTACGTGCTTTTTTTATAACATTCAAGGAAGTAACATAAAAAAAGTAATAAAAATTTAACGGCACAACTAAATTCCACTTACTAATCTGGATAGTCGGTGCAAATGCGACAGTCCGACGTCGCGGATTGTAACGGCGCCGTCGGGACAATTTTTGGTATTTAAAAGCAGCCGCCCTGGTATAATTACGGGAAATCCTGGTATCGGTGATTCCCCGGCTCAATTCTTTATTGATCATTACACTGCGAGTATCCGGGCATAATAGTCACTTGCCGATGTGTGTCTTATAAATAAAGTGATTGAAAGATAAATAAACTGATTGAAAGTTATTGATAAAGTGATTTTGTTTATTGATAAACTTTATTGGTTCTGTCTAAAACCAATTGTTTAAAACCAAACTGTGTTAAAACCTAGAAATTGTAATTGGTTGTGTATAATATTTCAATGTTAAAAATGATATCAACGTAAGTTACCTTTAAACTTTATTCGGTCTTTAGGGGGGAGTTCTCATTTTTTGAATAAAAACACGACGATTTTTAATAATTTTTTTTAAAGAGGATTGTTTTTTTATATATAGAAACTTTTTTTTAATGCGTTACGCATATCTTAGCAAAAACAAATTGTGTTTTAATTTGCCATAATTAGCCTCTGTAGCAGAGGGCGTTAAAGTTGACGCCCGAAAAACGAGATACCAATCGGTAGCAAAGATTACTTCTGTTGAGTAAAATAGGATCTTTTCAAAAAATTAAAAATTATAAGAATGGCGCGCATTTTACTAAAAATTTGAAAAAACGACCTTTTTAGATTAGGAAAAGTGGAATTAAAACTGAAATATAGCATTTTAATCAAGGATCCTAGTGTGCCCACTGGTGTACACGTTTACAAACATAATATAAAAAGATGTAGATCTAGATTGGTCAATTAGCGTCTGAGAAATTCTCGTTACCGATTTCAGAAACATCATTTTGGGAAAAATTTGCTTAAACTTTATACGAGTGATGTATACAGCTTGTATACAAGTGATAGATAAAGCTATAACTTTTATACGGAACCGAGTACTTATTCTAGACACATATAGATAGCATTAAGATAATAAAAGAATAAAAAACTTTTTTTAATTAAAAAATGATTAAAAAACTTTCTCTTAAAAGGTAACTGGTGCTGTTATTTTTGTCTTAAAACCATTTTCGATATTTTGTTGCAGGATGGAGAGGTGGCTTAAAGAAGGCACTTTAAAGCATTCTGCTGCAGAACTTGACTCTTCTGTTTCGGACCCAGCAACTAGCTCTTTTGCTAAAGATAACTGTGGTAATAATAAAAGTGACGCAACTGAAATCGCCACAAACGAAATTAAGCCAATAATGGCCTCTACAAGTAATCAACCCAGAGCAGTTACTAAAAAACTAAGGAAATATGATGAAAGTTATATATGGTTAGGATTCATGAACGATAATGATAATCCTCAGTGTGATATATGCAACAAAGTTCTACCAAATAGCTCTATGGCTCCAGCTAAAATGCGTCGTCATTTAGAATCTGTTCATGGCGAGCTTAAAGAAAAAAATGTTGAATTCTTCATTCGGAAGCGTGACTAACTTTTAAAATTAAAAACGGTTATGGTTCAAACCACAAAAACGGTGTATGAAAAAGCAACTGAGGCTGCTTACTTATTCAGCTATCTGATAGCTCAACGCGGTGAAGCATACTCAATTGCGGAAAATCTTATTAAGCCTTCATTTATGGAGATGGTAAAATGTGTGTTAGGTGAAAAATCTGCAAAAGAAATGGCTAAGATTCCACTTTCGAATGACACGGTAGCAGCCAATATAAAGAATGAACTTACTTTTCGTCTCAAATCATGCAAATTTTCATTACAAATGGATGACTCAACCGATGTATCTGGACTCGCAATATTAATTGTAATCGTTAGATATCAGCACGAAAACGCATTATTGGAAGATCTTCTTTTATGCAAATCTCTACCAACAGGTACTACTGGAATCGAAATATTTGGTGTTCTAAATTCTTTTCTTGAAGAGAATAAAATACCATGGGGCAACTGTATTGATATCTGTACCGATGGAGCAAAGGCCATGGGTGGCATAATTAATGGGGCTGTACAGCTTATTAAAAATATAGCTAAAAACTGTTCTAGTAGCCACTGCATGATCCATAGGCAGGCACTTGCTGCTAAAAAAAATTTGTACAAAGATAAATGAACTTAATTTAACCCTCCAGGGCAAACAAGTAAATGTATTTATTGCCCACGAAAAAATTCTTGCATTCAAGAAAAAAATAGAATTTTGGACAATTTGTATGCGCTTCAACGAGTTTGATTGTTTCCCAACAATAAAAGGCTTTTTAGAAGAAGAAGGGGTTGAAATGGCAGAGGCATTTATTGAAGAAATTCTTCAACATCTGAAAGGATTGAGTGAAGCTTTTAATAAGTATTTTCCAAATGAACAGCAGATTAAATATCAAACTGAATTGTGGATTAAAAACCCATTTATTTTCAATGCACGACCTTCGACCATGTCAACGGAAGAATACGAAACTTTTATTGAAATGACATCTGATTCATCATTGCAAAATAAATTTAAATTAATGCCATTAACGGAATTCTGGTGCCGTATAAAAGATGAATATCCTCAATTGTCGCAAAAGGCCGTGTTGGTGCTTCTACCATTTGTAACCACATATATGTGCGAAACGGGGTTCTCAGCTTATTTGTCGACAAAAACTAAATACCGGAACAGACTTGATGGCGAACCTGACATAAGAATTCAACTTTCATCAATTAAGCCTAATATTAAGTATATTTGTGATAATAAAAAGCAATATCACTCATCCCCTTAAAATTAAAATTTAAAAGTCCTGTAAATGTAAATTTAAGCTGTTTTAAGAACTTTTGTGTTAATTTTTGAATTACTTTTAGAAGAAAATAAATATTTTTGAAATATCGTAATTGTCATTTTTGTTGCATATAATCCATTTACAGAAAGTTACATTAAAAGCATACTATTGAAACAAACCAGGGGTTCCACAATAAAAGTGACTACTAAAAAGGGTTCCACTTATCAAAAAGATTAAGAAACGCTGATCTAGAGCATACCTTTTTCACAAAATTTATATAACAGCTTGGAATTTAAAGTGTCAATGACATTATATTGAATGATTTTTTTTGAGAAATAATAATCAAACAAATTTAGCCTATTATGTTTTCAGCGTTTTCTACATTCATTTCATAGAGAATTATATTAAACCAGATTTTTAGTGTTCAACTAAATTTCGTGTTCTTTTAGTAATTTTCTTGAGTTTGTTTTGCCGACAAACCCTCTTTTTTTCTCCTTTGGAACCAAGGTTCATATTGCCTTTGCAAAGTTATTTCCTTCAATTGCCTTCTACGTTACTTTCCCAGATACATAGTACAAGCACAATGTTTGCCCAACACAGCTTTTGTAGGAATAATGCTGTTTTTTTAATGGTCTTACAAGTCCAATTGTATTCAGTGCTACCCCTTCTTAACACTTATAGCATTTCCTTGTATTTTATGTATCCATCGTTTCACCATTATTTTTCAAATAAAAAGTTTTCAATGTCTTTTTTTTAATTAATTTTGTTTAAATTTATTGTTTCACTAACCCAGTTTTTGCAAACGAAACCATCATGCCTAGTAATATGTCTTTCATCCTTGCCTCGTCCTCTGTTAATCTTCTTTCCATTTCGAAGGTGTAATAGAATTTGCCATCCATCCCATGTCCAGCACCTAAAAGAATTTCTAAATCAAATACATATAGTTAATATAAAACTACACCGCCACCGAAATTTTCGAAAATTGTGTTTAAATAAATGCTGTAATATAAACTATCGCAGTTTTTATTTATATTAAAATAGATTATAACATACAGACAAAAAAAACAAATAAGTGAAAGAAAAGTAATGTCAAAGTCACAATAGAGAGTAATAAACAATAACAAATCGTCAAATCGTGTGTAGTTAATGTAGATAATTATCTAGATTATAATCTAACTTTGTATAATACAAAGGTATTTTTAATAATATAAAATATTACTAAAAATCTGGTGTGAAGAACACAAATGCAGGTTCACTATTAATATTTTCTGTGAACGTGTCCGAATATATCCTATCCCCAGAGACGTAGATACGTATTTCGCTTTTCTACAAGCTCATCGGTACGCCCCTGCTGTCTCTAACGCCTGATGCGTGTCATTAAATTTTATTAGATTTCTCTAACAAACGTGTCATTAAATTTTATTAGATTTCTCTAACAAAACTGTTTGGATATGTTACAAGGTGACATGCCCTAGTGTTGGCAGTCTGCCAGTCATTGGCACTTTTATTAAAAATTGTATAATTTAAGTAGAAGATTTTGTTGTAACCGACTGCAATTTATTTTAAATTATACTGGTACATTAAAGATTATTAGATTACATAGCCGCGCAAGTATAGTGTATGACAATAAATTTTGAGTGATAAAGTGAATGTGAACAAACTCACAAACAAGGTAGGTTTCTATTCCCACCATAAGATGAAGACTTTAATTAGTAGTGTATTATATTCTAATTTAGAGAAAATTTGATTATTATGTATATGTATATTTGTATAGTTTACGAGTTCTTTTAGCTATTTTTTAGGAATTTTAGGTTAAATGTAACGATTTGGCGGGAAATACAAGTGTGCCAACTGACTTTTAAATATCTTATAATTCCGTTATTGGGATTAGTGCCAATGACTAAATTTTAAAGAAGATATTTTTCAGTTATTGGCATTATTACTAAAAATTATACTTTTCAAGAAAATAAAAAATATAACTACAACATAAATTTAACAATATTGTTTAATAGTTCCTAAACAAATAGCTTATCACCCTAGATCTTATGTGTTAATTTCAGTTGTAAGTGAATAATAAAAAGAAAAATAATTGTTCTTATCTTCCTTTCTGTAATAAACATAAGTGGGCTGTTAAATGAAGACGATTGAAAAAAAATCGCATGCGCGGAAGAGGAAGAAAAAATTGTTTATGCTGAAACAAGCATCGACGATCTTTTACTAGTAGCTAAAATCCCACAAGAAAAGGTAAGACGCATACCGAGCGAACACCTTTAGTAAATACATCTTCTGGATTTAAAAAAAATAGCAGAGGAGAAACAAGGAGTAAAAGAAGAAAAGGAACGAAGGAAAGAACGCACGCAAAAGATTACTAAAAGCAGCCGAAAAACAACATTCACAGAAGAATAACAAAAATATCAAAAATAAGGAAATTAAGACCGTGATAAGACTTCCCAAAGATGATCTTCTTGAAAGAAATTCAGCAAGTATAAAAAATAAAGCAAGAAACATAACTTTAATTAATATTGGAATCAAATGTCAAGACTGCACAAGATGTTACCACATTACCTGTTTAAAGAAAAAAACACATTTTTAAAGAATACTTTTGTTGTGCCTTCTGTTGAATGAAGAAACGGAATAAAGAATAGTGCCACATACACATACTAACCTTTTCGAAATAATTTTGTTGCTTTTGTATTTTTTAAATTTAATAAGCAATGTAACTACTTTCTGATCCTAAAAGTATCTGCTCCCTAGTGCCAATGGCTGACATTATTCGAGTGGCAATTATTAACTTTACAATGCCAATAACTAGAATATTGACGTTATTTACAAAAATTCATTATTACAAAGAAGGTTTTAACTGACGCTATTACCTTTCAACGTTTATGGTTTTAAAATTTATAGGGAACATGTAAAAGGTGTAGAAATTAAGTAGGGAAGCACAACTGCTTTTTATTAAACAATTACCAAACAAGAGCTTTAAAGTGCCAATAACCAGATGTTTTACCCTACATACCGTGTCCAAAATTTTACTTAACTAAATGTGAGGGTGTATTAATAGAACATACACATACATATTGATATGTAATAAGTTGGGCTTCAATTATTTTAAAATGGAAGTTGTTACACGCTTCTCTATTGACTATGAAAGAGAATAGGTCTCAGATGTAGATCTCGGTTTCTGGGTTGGACCGCGTCGAGTTAGGCGTAATTGCCAACTTTTCGTCCACTGTCTCAAGGAACATCTTCAGAGCTGTACGCAGATGTTCGTCGTTTCGCAGTAGCTTGAAGAATGCTATGACAGAGACCGGCACAACTTATATAGGGGGGACCTAGTCAGATGGTGGCCTGTTATTGGCTGGGGACAATGAGCCAATCGCATGCGTCGTATGGGCGTGGTATTTCGTAGTAGACTTCAGTAGAGTTTGCCACGTTGGATGTAACGTATAGCCATCGTCTCTATTGAGATTGCGGGAATGTTTGTAAATTTCAATAGATTTATGGATTTTCCTAGGGAAATAATGCAATTCACGGAACAGAAGCTTGACATCTTTGAATAGAATTTGATGACCGGAGTTGAGTTTGTGTTCTGCCAGCGCTAGCCGGTTCAGCGCTGGCGCTCAACTCCGGTCATCAAATTCTATTCAAGGATGTCAAGCTTCTGTCCCGTGAATCGCATTATTTCCCTAGGAAAATCCGTAAATCCATTGGAATTTACAAACATTTCCGCAATAGAGGCGATCGCTATATGTTACATCCAATGTGGCAAACTCTACTGAACTCTACTACGAAATAGCCCACATGACGCAAGCGATTGGCTCAATATAAACGATAGACGAATTTAATTTCACATCTTCTTGTATTATTTCTTGAGTTTACATAGGATGTTTGGCTTAGTTACAGAGAACCCATAAGCAAAAATATAAATGACACAATATAAAATTTTATATTCTGTCATTTATATTTTTTATATCCTTGACAAAGGCATCATTGCCGAAACATGTAGGGTTGTTTTAAATATATGTGCTTTGAAGTAATAAACCAGACCTTTAATCGCCGACTTATTAAGTTTACCATATACACTGAGCTTAATACAACGCTGTACATGCTTTAGATTAATTACAGCTAACTTTTTCTGAAAACCATAGTTACGTCAGTTACATAAACATAATTTGTGTAACTTCTGTCAGTATTAAAACGTTAAATTTGTTTGTAGAGTCTTTTAATTACTCACAATGTACACAACAGAGGAACAAATTCAATTTTATACGTGGTATTTAGAAGGATCATCGTTACGCGAAGTTGCAGCTCTGTTTAGTGTCCAGTATCCAAATAGACCTATTCCTAGTCATTCAACGATAGCAAATGCAATTAATAAATTGAAAACTTCTGGTTGTATCAATACTATCCACAATAAAAAACGATCTACGAGACCAAGAGTAATAACAGAAGATTTGGAATTAAATGTTGTGGCTTATGTGGAACACGACAAGTGCGCAACATCTAGAAAAATTGCTTCAGAAATGGGCATAAGCCAAGGGACCGTTTTAAAGATTTTGAGGAAGCACAAGTATAAGTCATTTAAGTGCCAAATGCATCAAGAATTAAGGCCACATGATTATGAAGAACGAATACGCTTTTGCGAAAATTGATTTGACAAAATAAATACTGACAACGATTTTCTTAAAAGAATTCCTCCAGGCAGCATTGAAGAGCTCAAAAACAGAATTCATGGGGCTTCTCGGGAAATTACCCCTCAACAAATAAGGAACGTTTTAAATGAATTTTATAATAGATTTGGCTACTCTTTGGCTGTTAACGGCAATATTTTTGAACATCTTGCGTAGAATTAGTAAAAGTTTTATTTTAAGATCTTTTGAAGAAATGTATTTTAATGTCATTATGTAGGTATGTTATGTATGTTGTGTGTTTTGAAAAACATTTAAGATGTACAATTTTAAATTATTCACTGTGCTCAAAAAATATTTTTTCTGTAAGTAACCATAACAACATTCACTAAATTGGCAATGTACAATTTTAAATTATTCAGTAACTTCGTGTAACATACCATACACCTGTAATATGCACATTTATTGAATGGTCTCCATAACAAAGTCGGTTGGAGTATGTACAGCGTTATGTTAAGCTCACGGTATATATATATATATATATATATATATATATATATATATATATATATATATATATATATATATATATATATGGTAAACCTAATCAGTAGGCGATTAAAGGTCTGTATATTACTTCAAAATATATGTATTTAAAAAACTCTACATGTTTCGGCAGTATCGCCTTTATCAAGAGAATACAAAATATAAATGAAAATATAGATTTTTATTTTGTATTCTCTTGATAAAGGCGATACTGCCGAAACATGTAGAGTATTTTAAATACATATATTTTGAAGTAATATACAGACCCTTAATCGCCTACTGATTAGGTTTACCATATCATACCAAGGTCACGAAGTTATTATATATATATATATATATATATATATATATATATATATATTAAAATAATAGACTTTTTTATTGGTTTAGCGACCATTTAATGAATTTTAATGTTTTCTTCTACAGCGTTTTCGTTTATGTCATTCAATGTTCTTTACTGTATTATTATTTTAATTTAAATTTTTAATTCATTTATACAAACGTAATCATTTTAACTTTTGCTTACGTATTATTAATTTAATTTTAATTTTAATTGTTAATTCATTCACACAAATGCAAACATATTTTCTTACTTTTCATTGTATTAATTCCTGTTTCTAGTTACTTGAAAAAGACTGAATAATAATAAAAGTCGAAACGTTGTAGAAGAAAACATTAAAATTCATTAAATGGTCGCTAAACCAATAAAAAAGTCTATTATTTTAATATTAAGACACGGCCAATGAAATAAATAAGAAAATTAAATTCTTATAAACACTAAATATATATATATATATATATATATATATATACAAAATCATATTTTCAAAAGTATTACAATCTCATTGATTTACATAAATCAAATTACCATCATACAAAATGATGAAGATTATCAGGGGTATTATCACGAGTAACTTTCAAGTACTTTTCAGATTTGTATAAATCTTTCAATCAGCATACTTGTATATTATACTTAGTCTAGGGGACCGAAACCCTCCAAACACTAAGCTATGACAGAAGCTGTTTTGTTTAATACAATAAAATATAAGCTTTATGGATCTTTTGCATTTACTGATATTTTTGCACTAAAAGGAGAATATTATTCAATATTCATTTCGTGCGCCGTGTTACTTATACAGACCTTTGTTCCTCATTTAAATTATCTAACTCTTCAGAATACGTCAATTTTAAAATATAAAAGAGATTCATAATTCGTATCAAAAATAACGTTAAAGTAAAGATAATAAAATGTATACGCTTAGACAAATAATTAACCTCAAAATGCTTCAAGATAAAAATTTATAAACAAATTGTACAAGTAAATTATATTCACTTTTCTAAATCGTTGCTCTCAATATAATCTAATTTCTTCAACGTTATGTACCTTTATAACCTCGGGCACGCTCGTAGTTTTTAAAACGTAGTAAAATCTTCTTTAACTTCATGTTTTACATCAACATCTATTCTTTAAAACCCTATGTTCCTATATTAATTCTTAATGTTTTATATCCCCTGTAACCAATTTAATTTTATTAGTAACGAGATTTTGTTCTGTATTGGTTGGCGATCCTCGTAAATTTTAAATAAAACTTGTATTTTTCATCGTATTTCGGACTTTTTTCTGCATGCAATCTTCTTTATGCGTCTAATATATTTATTTTAAAAATCTGGTTTCCATATCTAAATGTAGGCTAACGACGTTCTTACTCTGACGCATTGCTTTTTACATCTTCCATATTTGATTATTTTACTGTATATTATTAACCTCCAAATCCAACCAAATCTGTTATTTTGGTTTGTTTACACTGTCGACAATAAATATACATCTCTTTAATAGATATCATCTACCATGTAAAGAATTATTTAATTATCGTAATATTCTTTCGAAGTTTATCAATATTGTTGATCTATTTTCGATGACTTGTTGTACCGGCTTTTCTAATTTTATAAGCGTTAGATACAATATTTGATATTTATGTACGTAAGTACATTCCAATGTTATCAAAATACACCATAAACAATATTTGCACTAGCTACAATTGTTTATTGTCTTTCAGTTTGCATTATTTATGCTATTAAACATTAGACTGTTTACAAGTTCTATAGTAAACAGTGGATATTTATAAAAGGAAAACTTACAAATTTCACATTAGATATGAACTCGTCTGATACGAGGTGCATTCAAGTTCTAAGCCCTCCGATTCTTTTTCTCCAGACTGGAAAGAGATAGAAGCATGTACATTGTTTTAAAATGAAAGTGCATTCGTTCTCAATACGTCACGGAGATGGCAGCACTGTACGGCAGATGGAATTGTATCGGCAGCGTCGAGAATGAGAACTGTTTTAGATACTTAAAATGGCTACGTTTCTCTGACTTGAACAGCCTGCAATCATTCGTTTTCTGAATTTGCGTGGTGTGACACCAATTGAAATTCATCGATAGTTGAAGGAGACATGTGGTAGTGGAGTTATGGATGTGTCGAAAGTGCGTTCGTGGGTGCGACAGTTTAATGAAGGCAGTACATCGTGTGACAACAAACCGAAACAACCTCGGGCTCGCACAAGCCGGTCTGACGACATGATCGAGAAAATGGATAGACTTGTTTTGGGGGATCGCCGAATGACAGTTGAACAGATCGCCTCCAGTGTTAGCATTTCCGTGGATTCTGTGCACACAATCCTGCATGACGACCTGAAAATTCGAAAAGTGTCCTCCAGGTGGGTGCCACGAATGCTGACGGACGACCACAAGGCTGCTCGTGTGGCATATTGCCAAGCAATGTTGACGCGCAACCAAGGCATGAATGGGACTTTCTTTTCGTCGATTGTGACAATGGATGAGACGTGGATGCCTTTTTTCAATCCAGAAACAAAGCGCTCAGATCAATGGAAGCACACAGATTCACCGCCACCAAAAAAATTTCAGGTAATCGCCAGTGCTGAAAAAATGATGGTGTCCATGTTCTGGGACAGTGAGGGCGTAATCCTTACCAATTGTGTTCCAAAGGGCACTACGGTGACAGGTGTATCCTACGAAAATGTTTTGAAGAACAAGTTCCTTCCTGCACTGCAACAAAAACGTCCGGGAAAGGCTGCGCGTGTGCTGCTTCACCATGACAACGCACCCGCACATCGGGCTAACGTTACGCAACAGTTTCTTCGTGAAAACAACTTTGAAGTGATTTCTCATGCTCCCTACTCACCTGACCTGGCTCCTAGTGACTTTTGGCTGTTTCCAACAATGAAAGACACTGTCCGTGGCCGCAGATTCACCAGCCGTGCTGCTCTTGCTTCAGCCATTTTCCAGTGGTTGAAACAGACTCCTAAAAAAGACTTCGCCGCGGCCATGGAATCATGGCGTCGACGTTGTGAAAAATGTGTACGTCTGCAGGGAGATTACGAGAAGTAACACCAGTTTCATAGTTTTCGGATGAGTAGTTAGTTAGAAAAAAAATCGCCTTAGAACTTGAATGCACCTCGTACTAGAGATGGTTTTTGATATACTCTTTATTTACCTTGACTTCCACTCAACAAGCGGTCAACAACACACTTTTTTTTTGAACAAACATATCAGTAAAATCAAGAAATCCATAGAAGGTTGCATTTTAAAAGTGGCAAACCTAACACCTTGTGTGATAAATTGGCATCTCAAGGGTCTAGATTCCTTAATCTAAGCCTTAAGCTTTAAAATACACTAGTGTACTGATTTAAAGATTTATTAAAAGTCTGTCTCTTCAAGTTATATGTGTATTTCTGACTATCTTCATAAAATTGTATAATTTTAATCTAATTTAAGTTAATCACTCTGGTTTATAATATTTTTGTATACATAATTTATAAATATATTTAAAGATTATACAATAAATTCATTTTTATTTAACATCTTGCTTAAATTTACATTGGATGCTAGGCCTAGTTATGTAGGACCCAAAAATAAAACCGTGAGGCTTACAGACAATTTCAAAGAGCCGAAAGCGATATCTACGTGAATGACAACTTACATTTAAAAATTTGTAGTCCAACATATTGGAGTTAAACTTCATAGCAATATGTACCTAGTGGAACATTAACGAAAGCTTAACCTTAATTCCATAAAATTATGAAGTGTCATTACGACATAGATAATTTTATGACTGCCAATGGTGTTTCAATGCGATATATTGTTCTATCACCTAAATTCAATCATCTGAAGTTCATTTTTGCTATAGATGTCAAGACCTTATTGTATGACCTAGTACTTGCTTTAATGGAACAGTACTTAAAATGTATAGAAACAACTAGGGCAAAATAAATTGCTTTATCAAATAGATAATGCATTGTTTTATTTCTAATTCCTTGTGTGTGTTTATCTGTTTTCGAAGGGCCAATGTATATTTGCTTTCGAAGAACTAAATGAGTAATTTATATCCAGCTCTCGAAGAATCAAATGTTTGGGTTGTATTCGGCTCGTGAAGGCCCACGTATAATTTTTTTCTTAACCCACCGTTCACGGCGCGTAACTCCCGTATAAGCTGGTTATTTATTTTGGTTGGTGACAGTTAGATTGCAATTCAGGTGTGTTTTTTGAATATTTTATTTATTTAACAAAAAAACATTTAATCCTAATTTATTAAAGTAATCTCACAAATTTAACAGTTAATATAAACTTAAAACTTTAAATTCTTTACTTTTATATAGGACTGTATGTCTCTTGTTGTTAATATGATACTGTTTGATATGAATATTATGCGAAAACTATTGAATTAAGACTGTGTGTCTCGTACTATTGTTAAGTTGATACTATTGAGTCACTTGCTAGTGGTATGAGCCTCTGATTGATACTGTTCTGTACTGTCTTACAAGCAGTAAAAGTATACCCCTGCGCCTAGCTACTACATAATTAAAATGTGCTTATTGTTGTACACTGCATTGTTTGACGTCGTAACTGAAAATTCTTCCCTGTTATTAATTCGGTATTCAAAGTTTACGATAGGGTCTTAAAGATATTACTAATAAATAAAAAAATCTTATTAATAATTAAGTACTAGTAGCCTAAGTCGTAAGCCTAAGTATGAAGTTACGGTTAATTCCTTTGTACAGTAATGGAACCCTGTTACACATATTTAGTTAACAACGGGTGCTCAGATTAAATATTGTTTCTTGAATACGTTCACAAATAATCCTAGGTAACAAAAGAACGGACTAAATTATATATATAAAGTAGCTAATAAATCAATTTGTAAATATAAATTCTTAGAATCTGAAGAAAGTTTTACAATTTGAATATGCAAATAAGAGGATGTTATACAGTGGTTTAAGCTTGAAATCGCACGTTGAATATTTATAAATTTGAAAATTTTATAGTTTAATTTTTTATGCTAAATTTACTTAAATTTAACATACATACAATAGTATAAGAAATTTCGTTTTACGGCGAAACAATGTTGGAAGAAAATAATACGATATTTGAAAGTACAGCTCTTACGAAAAAATGCATACTATTTGGAACTTCTGTTTAGATTGTTACTCTTCACGTATACTAAATAAATTTGGTTACTATATTTTTGATTAAGACTTACCAAAGTCGACGTCGAATCCACTAATATTAGCTAATGGTTCAAATTGGCCGACATAATCTACAAGGAAGAAGTATACATTCGATGTAGTTGCCTGTGTATGTAGTCTGGCAGCTTTCTCTCCACCCAAGTGAAATATACGATGCGTACATGCCTAAAACAGAATAAAGAGAAGTATTTCACCATTGCTGTTCAGTAAATTTTATTATACTAATATTAAGAAAAGTATAACATGGAAATATTATTAAAATTAACTCACAATTAGATTTTACACAGAAATAGTAAAAGGAATAAAAAAAATTGTGGTCTACCTACGAGAGTTGATCCCTTTGCTACGCCCCATTTATAAACTATGCTATGCTATGTATAAATTAACGCTATAAACTTACAAGTCTGAATCTGTTATAGCGTGCCTACAGTAGACGCCTGAGGTCGTGAGAGTTATATGTCACCATCTAAATAGGTCGTGTCGAGCAACGAGCGCTGATTAAATACTTCCGTTCAAAAATGATGACCCCAACTCAAATTCATCAAGATTTAGTAGATACTTTAAGGGAATCTGCAGAACCATACGATATAGTTAAAAGGTATTGTCGTGAGTTTAAATGTGGTAGACAGTCGTGTACAGACGGACATGTAGGTGGAGCGCACACAACCGTCAATACCCAAGAAACTGTTACAAGCTCGACGATCACGTACTGCAAGATCGACGTGTGACTATTACACAAACAGTTAGAGACACTGTCTCTCATACCATGCCATATATAATATAATTACAGCCGAATTGAACATTAAAAAAATTGTCTGCAAGATGGGTACTTTAAATGTTACAGATGCAAACAAGCAAACTCGAAGATATTCATCGTCTTTTAACGCGGTATAGATACGACAAAGAAAATTTTCTTGCAAGATTAGTGACAATGGATGGGTCCTGGATCCATCATTATGACGTAGAGACAAAAATACAGAGTAAGAAGTGGACACTTCGAGGTTTGCCAACGCCGAAAAGATTCAAGATGCAACTTTCACCAGAGAAGGTCATATTATCCATACTATGGGATGCTGAAGGCGTAATTTCAGTATATTTCCTGCGGAAGGCGGACACAATTACAAGTGCTTATTATGCCAATTTAGTTCCCAAATTACGTGACTCGATAAAAGAAAAACGTCAGGAGAAGTTGCGCGAAGGCGTTCTTTTGCATCACGATAACGCACCCAGTCACAGGTTCAATAGCTATGGAGCAAAGGGATCCACCCTCGTAATTCATTAAATTTTATTCAAGGAGAAAGTAAATTTCGAACGTAATTAAAATTTTGCATTGCTGCTGCTTTAGTAAATAATATTTATGTATTAAGGACAGAATTAGGAGGTTAGGGCACAAAGGAATGTTTAAAGCCTGACGAATCGACAGCGTTTAGCCTTTAACTACGGGCTACGATGAACACAGTACACCACACTTGTTTAATGATTGTTATTTCTTAAAAATACTTTCGCGCTTGCGCCGCTGATGTAACCTATCACTATAGTATCAGGCATAGTGAGAACAGTCGCAGGTCGTTTGTTGTTCCCAAACGGTGCCTTCAGTACAGCACGTCCATAGTTATGTAAGTAAATTCACCTAGTGTTAACCTAATTATCTAGCTACAAAAAAGATATTTTACGTGAATTAAATATTACACTTGTCTTTTGCGAATAAAATTTATGTTATTTTATTTTTTTAAACAAATAATTAATAATAATAACAATTAATTCTATGATACATAGAGCATTAAATATTCTTTTGTCTAATGAATCTTTTGTTCGTGAAATCAATACAATAAAACAAATAGCGGTAAACAATAGTTATAAAATTAGCGTAATTGACAGTATACTAAAGAAAAAACAGTTACAAGTGGTCCTTAGTCTAGTATATCCTAAAGATAGTGCTAATTTGAAACAATTTGTCTCGTTAACTTACTTCGGTAAAATAAGCGAGCAAATTGGAAATATAATTTGAAAAATAATAGTAATGTTAATATAGCTTACAAACCATATTTAAAAACAAGTAATTTCATTTTTAACGCAAAACCTAAAACAGATATCAATAATAAATCAGGAGTGAACAAATTATATTGTAATGATTGTAAAAGTGTATATAGGTCGGACTGGTCGAAGTTTTATTATACGGGTAAAAGAACACATGAGGTCATATAAACTAAAGAAGACAGATTCAACATTCGCAAACCATCTTATTACAGAAAGGCATACATTTGGTCATCGTAAAATATTGCATTTGGCCGAGAAAGGTCGTAAATTAAATCTTTTAGAGTCACTTGCAATTTTTAAAAGCGGAAACAACACAATAGATATTGTTCTTAACGACTAGTTGGATCTTATATATACACCTCTTTTCCAATGTTGTATACAGGGTGCAACAAAATAAGTGTAAAACATTTCAGGGAGTGATTCCTCATCGGAAAAGAGATAGGGTCTTTCATATAGAGAAACTTCATTGGAGCATCCCTTGTTAAGATACAGCCCCTTAAAGGGGGTACATAAAATTTGTTTTACAATTTTTCTCACAAACACTAAAAATGTATTTTTTTGGTTTACCCCATGGTTTAAAAATTTATTTCCAATAAAAACCTAATTTATTAATGACAAAACATTAAACATGTAGAAATCATAGTAAATGTTCAATATGTCCACCTTCAATCATTACACATGCGTCTAGACGTCGTCGCATTGAGCCACGTATTCGCTCAAATATTCCTGGAGTCTCTCTAAATACCCTGCACGCATCGATGATGCGGTTTCTTAAGTCCTCTACATCGCGAACAGGAGTAGGATAAACCAAACTCTGCAAATGGCCGCAAGTAGAGAAATCGGGAGGATTGAGATCCGGGGATCGAGCGGGCCAATTCTGTGGTCCTCCTCGACCTATCCAATGATTTGGATATGTTTGAGTTAAATGCTGACGTGCTGCTTGACTAAAATGGGCGGGAGCCCCGTCATGCATAAAAAACATATCCCTTCTGACGCCCAAAGGAACTTCCTGCAGCAGTACTGGGTGCACTTCTCTTAAAAATTGAGTGTATGCCTCACCATTTAATCGAGGAGGTAGAAGGGCCACACGTACAAATTTTATGTACCCACTTTAAGGGGCTATATCTTAACAAGGGATGCTCCAATAAAGTTTCTCTATATGAAATACCCTATCTCTTTCTCGATGAGGAATAACCCCCTGAAATGTTTTACACTTATTTTGTTTGTTCTCGGAACAAGATGATTAATTTTCATAATAACCACATATGGGCTGATGAAAACCCTCACGCTATTGTCCAAGCTAACCATCAAGAAATGTTTTCTCTTAACGTGTGGCTCGAAGTTATTGGGGATTATTTAATTGGCCCTCATTTTCTACCTCCTCGATTAAATGGTGAGGCATACACTCAATTTTTAAGAGAAGTGCACCCAGTACTGCTGGAGGAAGTTCCTTTGGGCGTCAGAAGGGATATGTTTTTTATGCATGATGGGGCTCCCGCCCTTTTAGTCAAGCAGCACGTCAGCATTTAACTCAAACATATCCAAATCATTGAATAGGTCGAGGAGGACCACAGAATTGGCCCGCTCGATCCCCGGATCTCAATCCTCCCGATTTCTCTACTTGCGGCCATTTGCAGAGTTTGGTTTATCCGACTCTTGTTCGCGATGTAGAGGACTTAAGAAACCGCATCATCGATGCGTGCAGGGTATTTAGAGAGACTCCAGGAATATTTAAGCGAATACGTAGCTCAATGCGCCGACGTCTAGACGCATGTGTAATGACTAGAGCTGAGGATGTTTGCGGTATAACCATGGTTATATCATGTACCCATAGTAAATTACTATGGTTACATGATATAACCATGGTTATACCGCAAACATCCTCAGCTCTAGTAATGACTGAAGGTGGACATATTGAACATTTACTATGATTTCTACATGTTTAATGTTTTGTTATTAATAAATTAGGTTTATATTGGAAATAAATTTTTAAACCATGGGGTAAACCAAAAAAATACATTTTTAGTGTTTGTGAGAAAAATTGTAATATAAATTTTATGTACCCACTTTAAGGGGCTGTATCTTAACAAGGGATGCTCCAATGAAGTTTCTCTATATGAAAGACCCTATCTCTTTTTCGATGAGGAATCACTCCCTGAAATGTTTTACACTTATTTTGTTACACCCTGTATAATAGTTAAGTATACAGTAGTAATGTTAAATAACATCATAAACCACCCCCATATATTTTTGTGTCATTTATAAGATCTATGTAGGCATGTAACTTTTGCAGTTTGATAATGACATTGTATGTCGAAACCGCGGTCACTATTACATGTGAATAAAGTGGTATAACAAAGTTATTGTTTTATTTTATTTTATTATTTTCAAAAGAGAATAATCTTAAAGAAAACTACGTTTTAATTATTTTCCTCCCTAGTTTTAAGTTTACGAGTATTTATTAGTTTGATATTTTGTTGTGTAATGACAATTTTCTTTGTCCATAGTTTAAGATTATGAAATTTATTTTTTTAGTTTTATATTTTATTATGTAATGACTAATTTTCTATTAAATACAATTTGTACAATATAACAGTCGTATTTATTTAAAAAATCTTGGTTACCTTACGTTACACCACGCCCGTACTTATGGTTCAGGTTAGAACGCCAGTAGTTAAAGGCTTAAATAAGGTAGGAGTATTTTTAAGCCTTAACCTAGTGTTGAGTTACACTACGTCCCACAAAAATTTACATTTATTTTGTATTAGTGCTGCTTATTTCTTACCTTGACCAGTATGTCGTAATTCTCGGCTGTTATTGGGTCACTACCGAAATAGTATTCCTTAATTTTTATGGACATTTCATCCTGTTTCTCTTGATCGTATTCATAATATTCTAGTAATAATGGGAACCATTTTTTCCAGTCTTTATTTATCTCCTCCACTCTTCTATACATTACTAAAAAATATTGTTTTGTTCGAAGAAAAAGTAACAATTTATTATGAGAATAGACTGAAGTAAGGGGAAATGCGAAATATGTGATATCTGCTGAGCACACGGGAGGAACAAGAGCATTTTTCTTAATTTATACTGTATTTCAAAGTAATTATAGCTAATAAAAACCTGGTGATTTCAATACGACCAAGAAATAAAACTTCAGGGATGTAATGGAAATCCACAAGTTCTTTGCAGCCTAAAAATGCAAGGATATCATACTCGCAATTTAAGACTATACTGCTATGTTTCTTCGGTCACTAGGCAACCGTCTATCAAGATTTTATTGAACAGAGAAAAGTGTTACGTTTTCGTAACGCTCAACGCTTCGTAGCGTTATTTTGTATTAATTTAATGTTATCTTTAGTATCTTTTGCTCCATTTCCAACGAACCTACCTGTACAGGTATCGATATTCGTTTATTTGTTAATATATTTGATTTCTTTCAAGTTTTTTTTCTTTTTTCAAGTACTTCAGTACTTGCCTTTTCAAAAAAAAAGTACAAAACTCGCTCTCTGCTCTCAGACGTTAGTCAGCCGATCGTGAAACGAGGTCACGTTTTTCCACATCACTGGTATATATCAATGCAGACTTAGTGTAATTTTGTAGAATTACGGCCCCTTGCGGGATTTGATTGATATTTGATACCGAAATTAATCGCCAATGCGATAACTCCATTGGAAGACTTTAGTGATGATATAGGAAAATAAAGTGCGTTAGCCAGTACCTTAAATAATTTACAGATCTTTCGAATGTTTCCTTCGGTATGTAATCTGAGTTTTCTTTTGCTCTTTTGCTTATTTCGTTGTTTTATTTCCTTATTTAGATGGTTTAATCGACGGGCAAGAAAATACCAACTCATTCTGCACGCTAGAGACGCTTTCTTTGGAAAAAAAAAGAAAAACGCAGCCGAAGTCGTCGAACACCACAGATACGCCTTAATACTGTTTTTCTTATCTAACCGTCACCGTTTCTTTCTTGTCATTATCTGATTCATTACCTTTATAATAATTATTAATTAACTTTAGTCAGTTAAATAATCGCCCAGGTGCTTTCCCTACGAAATATCCTGTGTCGCTCGACCAGTTTTCTTGGTCTTTTCTTAATTCTTTTTTTCTAATCGCTTCACGAACGAATGTAAAATTTTAATGTTAACCTACTTTTATTTGGTTATTTTAATGTGATTATTTTAGTTTTATACGTTTCATATATTTCAAATTTACTAGGGAAATTCCGTGGGAATTTTCTCCTTAAATTAAAATTCGTAGATTAAGGTAGATTTATTTCAACGAATTTTTTAGGGCGAAATAAAGCCATCTGCCACTTTGTAGAAAATTTGTAATATTTCATACCATATCGTTCTAAATTAAATTTTTCATAGCCGTATAAGTACACTGTTTTCAAGGTTTTGTTAAAATTTCAAAATTGTTATACCGAGTAGCTACGTAGTAGCTACGTAGTTTTTGTTTGTTTCTCGATCCTCAGGAGTGGAGCGGGTTTTGGTCGGGGAACCGGCCTTCTGCCCAGCGCGACTTGCCTTTTTTTATTACCATTTTCCGAATTAGCGACGTCCAGCGGCATAAATTCGGTGGCGCCCTTATCCACCAATTTAGGTTTAATAATATACCTCTGGGTCTTCCCACCCCTGGGCTGAGGCAGCCTCAGAAGCCGGGTGGGCCGTTGGGTATGCTCCGGGGGTTACCCCTATATATTTTCTTTTTTTTTTCTCGTCCCTTTCCTTACTTCTTTTTTTTAAGCACGACGTTTTGGTCGTAGCAAAAGTAAATATCCAACGAAGCTAGATACAGATGATGAAGAGGAATTCAGTTCGAAGAAATAGCTCAGAATTTTGACCTAACAAAGTGATTATTTACCATGAAAATACGCGAAGTCACAATGCTCCTTTTATAAAAGCGATCAGCTAATTATACGAGGGATTTTCAAAAAGTTCTCGAAATATGGTTATAATTTCTCTACTTTGTTAATTTCCATGCATATACTTTTTTCGAGATAACTTCCATTGATCTGTACATACTTTTCCCATCACCAAACTGGTTTGGTACCAGATACTGGTACTGGTACCAGCTCAGACATACCACGTAGATGAGGGAGCAATTCCAGCGCAATTTATTTAAAATTTCCATAATTCGGCGAGCGTTATATGGCCTCGCGTTATTTTGTTGCGATAATGGTTCCTCGTGTGATTTTCTAGAACTGATTCTGATGAACTATGGCTAGGGCTAAAGGTTTGAATAATATTTCGCTTCGATTCTGATTCCCTTCGGTAGAATTTCGCCAACATTACCCCATAGTAATTCCAAAACATAATATAATGCACAATACACAATACTAATTATAAGAAATAATAAGTTTTGGTTAATATTCGCTGTTAAAATAAATTGCTACAATGACAGTTGACAGTTAACTTGATGTAAGCGATAAGTATCAGATCTCAGCACTTTATGATCAGATCTGAACGGTCTCTGCAGTACTCAACATTAAATTGTTTTCCACATTCTTCTGTTGGAATCTGCTTCCATAGTTAGAATGTATAAAATTTTCAAGAATCTACAGTGTATTTCATATTGGCTAAATTGAGAGCATGGTTAGTAGAACGATTAGAGCATGAATCATTTGCCTTCCATTGGTCAGTAGAATCGTAATTCTCATAACTTTGAAGAGATCCCCATTCCATCTTGTTTATATTTGTGGCATACTTCACCAAGACTTTTTGTTATTGCACTAAAATTACGAAGGTTTTTCAATACAATTGCTACCACTTAGAATGAAGAATAAAAAATGGCTACTCCGCCGTAATTAGCTAGCGTATTCTCATCCATCTATGGGTTATATGTTCTTATTACTATGTTTGCTTTTCTATAATATAGAAGTCGAACAATCATAATTTAGTGTTGCAATTAGAGAATACAATCCCGGGATCCCGAATCCCGGGATCTCGGGATCCCGGCCGGGTTTTGATCCCGTAAATCCCGGAACTGTACTTAGCTAATTCTGGATTTTCGGGATTGCCAGTTTGCATTCCGTAATCCGTTGCGCCTTGACAATGACCTTTCCTAGATTATATTAAGGGCACTTATTACATAAAATCAGAAAATCAGCTTTAGGTACGCCGTACGATAAAAGAACTACACAGGTACAGCCAAAATAATATGTAACTTAGAAGGGACTTCCCCGCCCGGCATACTTCAATACAATACTGTTAAAGTAATTCCCCAACGGGCTAACAGGGGAATCACCCGATCACCTCAGATGATATATCATAATATTGTTGCAAGGAATTCCCCGTCGGGGATTCCCTGTACGAAAGTATCGAGCGATCAAGATAATTTGTAATCGAGTCAACCTTGAAACCGAAATTGTATGTCGTAAATACATTCGTCCTCAGTTGCATAGTTTACATTAACTGTTGTTATTTTAGCTGTCAACTGACATTTTACTTGACGTTTGTAATGTAAGTGCAGTTCAAGTAAATACATACGATTTCGGAGTCAAGGTTGACTCGATTACAAATTATCTTGATCGCTCGATATAATTACGCTTATTAGGATTTACTTTTTCCATTTATTATTCTACCATCGACAAGGTTACGTCATTTAACGTCATTTAAATTTAAAAGTATATTATCTGAAAAAGTTATTTTAAATGGCGGGAGAGTTTGTTCAAAAAAACAGTGATACGTCGTCAGCGTGGAGTTATTTTTTAATTGCGAAAGACGGGAATAGTGCTAAATGTAAGCGATGCCCTGCCATTCTCAAGATTTTGGGTGGATTGACTGAGGGATTACATACACATTTGTCATCAAAACATAACATTAAGATTTTAGCTGACATTAATTGTTCAACAGCTTCAACAAGTCAAGATTCTGAAATTCTGAACACAGCACCGCCGCCAGCTAAACGAAAGTTAGAACATTATTTTACTAAAAGGTGCTGCATTCAAAAAGCTCTTATAGATCTCAATCATCCAATCCGTTTAGAAGATGCTGATTTTGACTTGGTAAATAAAATTGTTGATGTGCTGACCCCAATTAAATTAACACTAGAAGCAATTTGTCAACGAGGTGCTAATTTATGCACACCTGATGCCGCCTTGAAACTTCTTATAAAACACTTGTCTAGCAAAAACTCAGCACTCGCCAATAAAATGAAAACATCATTAGTGGAACGTATAAAGCAACGGCGAAATGATGATTTAAGTGGTGTGTTGTATTATTTACAAAATCCACGAAAAGATTATGAAAATTAGTTATTATCGGATTTGGAATGGACTAAATAATCGAGATGACACGGAAGAGGAAGAAAGGTCAGGATCACAAACAGATGATGAGCCAAGGCAACAAACCTCCCAACCCCAATTGACACTAAAGGAAAGTTACAGCTGCAAATTGATAAGAGCATGGAATTCCCAGATCCTTAACTACAAAATTAATCGGGGTTGGTAAATAGTATTAAACGCGAAATCAGCCTGTTCGAAAATGAAGGAGTTTGTGGATATCACTTAGAATTAGCATATAAATATCTATTGTCTATTCCTCCAACCAGTGTAGAACCTGAGCGAGCGTTTTCAGCTGCTGCTTATGTTGGCAATAAACTACCAAACAGGCTTGGAATTCGAACATTGGATGCTTTGATATTTCTGCGATTGTGTTTTAGAAATTCTAAATAGTTTTTTGTATTGTCCATTTTGTTCCTTATTTTAGTATATTGTGTATTGTGTTGTGCAACAATATTAATAAATAATTTTTAAACTTTTCTAATTTTTGGATTGTGAACCTTTCCTTGTAAGCTACGCAATTTATACACTTACATGAAGCAGGTGTTGTACCTTCCTTTGTCGTCATAGATATTAATAATGGAACGTCTGTTATTTCTTTCGCAACTAATTGTGAATATGGCAGCTTCGTTAAAAATGAAGATGGTAAATTTTCTTCGACTGTTGGTCCAAACGGTACGAGAGGTAGAAATAACGCATGATAAACACTTGAAATAGCGTCTGAAATCTGTTGCCCTGATCGTTGCTTCATACACTCATATATATCATTAACCTGCGAATCAAAGCAACCGACTTCGGCAGCCAATTTTTTCGCATTTGTGGCTGGATTATTTCTTATAGCCCATGGATTCAAAGCCATTCCACTCTGAGCAAAGCCTTTGTGGAAAAGCCCTAAGATTAAAAACAGAATTAGTTTCAGAGATTCTTAAACATGGAAATTAATTTCGTGTACTACAGCCAAAATCTAAAGCGATTTTTGTTTACTGAAAGCTATATGCAAGTAAAAAAACATGATTTCTTAAATTTTGACTGTAAGAATGAAGTACATGAAATTTACGTATGAAATCTTAGACTAATAGTATATATTAACATTTTTCTTGTGATGATGAAATGATTAAAAACGATATGCAATTGAAATAAAAAAGAGAGAAAATAGTTAAAATACCTTATCTTAAAATACTAGGCTTTTAAAAAGACAAAATACTCAAAAAAAAACTAAAATTTAAACAATTCTTCTTCATAAATGGCCTCATAAATCTCACATTACAATTTGTAGTGAATAAACTTTTCGTAAGAGAGTTTGGGTGCACACCCTGTTACAACACACTACACTAAGACTTTTTATTTCATCTTAGATCGATCGTAGATATCCATAAGTATTTGAATTCCAAACAATACCCTTATCTATACCCATAATATTTAATATAGTCTCTATAAGAAATAAGAAAGTTGATGATGGCTAGATAGAACCGAAATGTGATATGTAAATTTCGAGTTTACTCTTAAATATTAGATCAAAAGTGGCCTCTAAAATTTTATATTAGTTTTCTTCTGAAACCCCAAATAAACTTGCTGGAGATAAAAGAAGAAAAAGAGCTTCTTTCGTTTTATAAAAAAATCTGGACGTAATTTGGCACAGGCCCATTTCCTCTTCGGGTTCATAACAAACACACAATTTAGCTACTTTTCCAAATTTAAACCTACTCTCTATCTCCAATAATAAGCAAGATCCCCATAGTGAGGATCGGAAATGAGTCAGCCTATACAGTGTGTCCTCAGATTCATTCTCAACATGGGGATCTCGCTTATTATGAGATATATAGATTTGGTTAAATGGGATCAAATACTCCAGAGGTAAAGTTGTACTAAACCCTATACACTAGCTTTGAATATTTAACGTACTTCGGGCGCTATTGGAAAAAAAGTGAATTTTTGTTTTTCCGATTTTCTTTAATAACTCATATATTTTTAAAGTATAACAAATTTAATATGCACTTCCTTAAGGCACTTCTTTAATAGGAATCTGGTGCTGTATTTAGATTTTTTAATACTGCTATAGTAGTTGAGCTACAATGGTCAAGTTTCACTTATGGGGGTCATAGTTGGCTATGATACAATCGAAAAGGATTTTTCGTTCCGTTTTCAAAAATGTATAATTCGTTATACCTGATACCAAAACTAATTTCAAAAATTAACAAAATACAACATATTGTTATATTAACAGGTTAGAGCGGTTGTGACATTTGACAATAGAAGGTTTTGCAAACAAAGAAAGGAAGAAAACTTTATTTTGCAACAATAATATTTTAAATTAAGAACATAGGCAGCTCAAAAAATACTTAGATATTATTTAAAACAAAACTATAATAAGAAATTATAAAAAATGTTCAAACCATCATTTACGAAACATAAATAGAATCTACGAATAGTAGATTAAAGAACTTTATGTAAAATACGTCTTGGAACAGCTCGACATTCATGAACCGCGCTTTCACGAAGTTCATTTACGTTATTGTAGCTGCGGGCATACACTTTGTCTTTAATGTAACCCCACAAATAGAAGTCGAGCGGCGTCAGATCAGGAGATCTTGGTGACCATGCAACTGGTCCAATTCACGTGTTACCAAAGCCCTGGCTGAGGAAATTGGTTTCAATTCTGGAATTATGTGCTGAAGCACCGTCCTGATGAAACCAACAATTATGAGCCTCTTGTAAAGGTAATTCCCCAGCAAATCTTCAATATTATTTTGCAGTAAATGCAAATAAACGTCGGACGTTAGTGTTTCATTAAAAATGATTGGACCAATTAATCGTGACCCTGGTATGCCACACCAGACATTAAATCCAAAACGCACTTGATGTCGAGCAGGTCTGATTACATGAGGGTTTTCTGTAGACTAAAATCGTAAATTTTGTCTATTGAATAAACCATTGTTTGTGAATCTAGCTTTATCGGACCATAATATTTGAGAAGAAAAATTTTCATTATCATGGCATTGCCTAGAGTACCATTCACAAAATTCTCTTCGTCTTTTGTTATCCCCTGGTCTTAAAGATTGACATACATTGTATTTATATGGATGATATTTGTGGGAGGCCAAAATCTTATGACCAGTAGATTTGGGAACGCCGGTGTTACGTTGAATTTCCCAAACTGGTGTTTTTGGATTTAAAAAAAATGCTTGTAAAACATTAGTTTTAGTTTCATTACTTATGCGCTGCGGTTTTGTATATGGCTTAGTAAATGATCCGTAATGTATTAAATTTACTTTTAAATTTCTGTAAGTAGAAAGATGGGGTTGTTCGCGTTCTGGATACTGGATACATTTCGGCAGCTCTTGTCGAATTTTTGTGACACACAATATAACAGAAAAACATATTAAATTTGACACTATTACTAAACGGCTCCATGACAGAAACATTATTTAATAGTAATCACTAAATAATCCAACTGATTAGGGAAGGATACACAGGATATCAATGTCGAGTACTCCATGAGGGAGAGTTGTCACAACCTTTCGTCGCTAGTACGGGTGTTAAACAGGGCTGCATACTCTCACCGCTGCTTTTTTGATAATGTTGGACACGGCACTCTACGCAACAACAAATAACAAGAAGAGAGGAATACGATGGGGGCTGACGGAAGTTTTTGGAGGACATCGAATACGCGGATGATGTATGCCTTTTTTCATCGAACATTAGGAACATGCAGAGTAAAACTAATGACCTTGTTGCGGAATCAAAAAAGAATGGCCTTAGAATAAATAAAAATAAAACTAAAATGTTGAAAATTAACACCAAAGATACAACAAACATAGAAGTCGAAGGCACATAGATAGAAGTAGTGGAGGAATTCACTTACCTTGGCAGTGTTGTCTCGAGCAATGGAGGAACATTATCTGATATACAGCGAAGAATAGACAAGGCACGGAAAGTTTTTGCAAGTATGAGAAAAATATGGCGCTCTAAAAGTTTGTGCTTATCATCAAAAATCAAAGTATACAACTCAACAGTGAAACCAGTTCTCCTCTATGGCTCAGAGACCTGGATGGTTACCTCAACAATCAAGAGAAAACTCCAGTCTTTTATAAACAGATGCCTTAGAAATATACTAGGAATATGGTGGCCGGAAAGAATATCAAATGCTGAACTATGGCATAGAACAGAACAAAACGACATAAATGAAGACATTAAGAGAAGGAAATATAAATGGCTTGGTCATACATTAAGAAAGCCAGTTGATACACCAGCTCACACAGTCCTACTTTGGAAGCCACAAGGAAAGAGAGCGAGAGGCAGACCACGCACCACCTGGAGGAGAACAGTTATGGAAGAGACTAACAAGTCCATCCCACAACTGAGGAGCATTGCCCAGGACCGAATAAAATGGAAAAAATACATAGAGACATTATAAGTGCACATACTTGCTATACGAGTATGTAATGTATAATTACCCTACGTCCCGAAAGGGAATAATGGGTTTAATAATAAATAAAAAAAATCACTAAATTTAGTATTTAAATGGTACTTTATATTTTATTATGCTAGGTATTTATTTTGCTATTCAATTTGTAAATTTTACAGAACATAAACTAAATGCCAACTATAAACAAACACTAACAATGACAGTTGTATCTTAGATTGTTTTTAGTTTCCAAGGTTTCATATTATTAAATGCTCTAACCTGTTAATGTAACAATATGTTTTTTTTTTTTAATTTTTGAAAATAGCTTTGGTATCAGGTATAACAAATTATACATTTTTGAAAAGGGAAAGAAAAATTATTTTCGATGGTGTCATAGCCAACTATGACCACCATAAGAAAAATGAAACTTGATCAATGTAGCTCAACTACTATAGCAGTATTCAAATATCTAAGGAATGCCTTAAGGAAGTGCAAATTAAATTTGTCTCACTTTAAAAATAAATGAGTTATTAAAGAAAATCGAAAAAACAAAAATTTATTTTTTTTGCAATAGCGCCCGAAGTACGTTAAATATTCAAAGCTAGTGTATAGGGTTTGGTACAACTTTACCTCTGGAGTATTTGATCCCATTTAACTAAATCTATATCTCTCATATTAAGCGAGATCGCCATGTTGAGAATGAATGTGTGGACACACTGTACAATAGTTTGTTGCAAACCACATACATACGAATATTTAATATCGGGGATGAAATTATGAAAACCGCAGATCGGGAGGGAGAAGGCTGCACTTTGGCCTGGTACGCCAGTGGAGCGCATCTCGAAATTGGGATCTCCAATCATCAGCAGCTTGCTACTATTAAACTTAGTTTACCTCTACTCCAACAAATTAGCTAAAACTTTCTTTTACCCCTTTCTGTTCATAAATTTTAAACATTTGTTCGTTTAATACCTAATATGCCTAAATTTCTATAATACGCATTAGGTGCTGGTTACCTTTAGACAAATTTGAAAAATAGTGTAGGTGCACGCTGCCACCACCTGCTGACATTCCACTGATAGTAACGGAATCTTTATTGCCACCAAATTTTCCAATGTTATCTCGAATCCATCTTAATGCTGCACTTTGATCCTTCAGACCGTAATTACCACGACCATCGCCAAGGCTGTAAAAACCTGTAATCGACATTAACAATTACATAATATTCTGTATTTAAGACACGTTCATTTCCATTACCAAATGGGCCGAGTCGATAATTAAAATTAACATAAACCACGTCTCGATCCATTATTTTATCTGGTCCTGTAAAGGATGCTGGACTTCCTAACATAAAAGCACCTCCGTGTATGTGAACTATTACGTCCAATTTTTCATCTGTATTTATTTTCTCCCTGGGAACGTATACATTTACGTATAGACAATCTTCTTGTCCTGCATATATAAATATATATTAACTTAATATCAGCATGATATATATGTACATATAGTTGTGACTTTACCAATAGACTGTTGAAAAAAGCCGTACTGCAAGCACGTGTAGGTATTTACCGCTTTCAGGACTCCCAACCATGGTTCTACAGTTTGTGGATCCTCGAAAATAAAAATTTGTATTAAAAGAAGCGACCCATATTTGTTTAAAATATATGAATTTGAATACTTAACAACTTATGGGTCTCCGCAAATGTTATTTTTACTAGTTTCTTTTGTATATCACTCTTAGTGTTTGTTAGTTTTTGATAGACATCTACATCAAACATATAATATTCAACTTATTGAGTTGATATATACCGAATATCTTACTAGAAAATTAAAATTCTACCCTTTATCTACGAGTCTGTGAACTAGCAACATTTAATATGTGAAATTTACTAATAATATATTTTATAGATATACTTTCAGACTTGGAGTGAAATCAATTCATTATGTTTTTTATGTATCTCGAAAGTAGAGCAATGCGAATTTGGTATGCGTTGTGAATTAGTATAGACATTGTCATACTATGACAAGATGATTCGCGATTTATATCTATAAACGCCAGTCTTCCTGTCTTAAGTAACTAAGATGTAAAAGAGGATTTTTTACATTTCAAAGATTTATTAACTCCCAAACATTAAGAAAAATAGTAATTATTAATGCAAACTCCTCTATTCTTAACAAAAGTACAAAATGGTATAAATATTATTTATATAAATAGAAAGTTGTATTTTATAAATTAACATTAATGAAATTACTACGCTTACGCTGTTACAAACAACTTCGCTAAAAAAGTAATGCGGAGTCTTAAATTTGTAAAGTAATTTATTGCATCGGTTTTTACAGGAGTTGCCTCATTTACTATCAATGGAACGGTATATTGGGTATTTATAATATTCGCCCATATTACATTGCATTATACCAGGTGTCCCAGAAAGAAACGAATTTTAGAAAATTGTAAGGAGAAAACTTGCTACACTCTTGCGACCGAATAGAATTTAGCAAGTAATATCGGGGTTGCGAGATGTTCTGTAGGACCTCCCTCTCTGGCCGGAACCTACCTGATGGTGGTCGTCCCGTGGAAAATACTCTGCCGGCTAGCTCAATTAAATTTGGAGTGGCGCATGTTCCTAGATCGCTAGTTGGTGGTTATGACGCCACCGTATTCAACCCGCAGAGAATCCTCGAATACGGTAGCGGGAGGGACTCCGGTAGCTTCAATAGGATCCAAAGAGAAAGCCCCATACTTGCTTCCGTTACAATAAAATCTTTGCCATACACAAACACTTGTGGGAAAAGTAACAAATAAACCAAAGTCGTCAACAACAACAAGTTTTAATATCAAGACAAAGTAGGCTCAAAAGGTAAGGTTACAGCAAAAATAACAGTAATCGCATGAAAAGTTAACGTAGTAATGATACAAAGTTTTAGATAGTAATTCTACAAAATATATGAGTGACGCCTAAACAAAACTAAGAGCGCCAAGGCAAATAATGGCTTAGATTAAATATGAAAAATAATACTCCCAGCTATATTCCCCAAATCACATAAGTATCGCTCAAGGCGCAATACAAAGTTTACAATAAAACAGGTACACCTGTCAAGACAACAACACGACAATACACAGGTGGTAAAACTGTGATTAATAAAGTTAAATACGATTTAGGATCTGAACATGTATTAAGCAGAACACAAATTAGGTATACGTAATAGTGGTTCTTTACAAATTGTTTACAAAGTATATTAGAAAGTAATCTAGAACTACAACGTACCCGAAGTTAATTATAAATCTGTACGGAGGCCCGACTGATGGTTCTAAGCCTCATTCAATAAACTAATCTAACTACTGGCTGCTGGTGAAGCTAGACAACCAGTTTAGTAATGAAATTAAAAGCAATTGCTTGAAATCAGTCGATTTAAAGCCTAACTGATAAAGTTAATTGTTAATGCCTTGTTTGCTATCTAAGTTTTACGAGCAAAATAATGAGATTGCACAGAGAAGTGAATAGCTTCTCTAGTGCCTACTTATGATTAAATATTCAGTAATTTAGATAAAATTTTGAAAAGGATAGCAACAGGTTAAGAATGATTCAACATCAAGAAATAAAATATCAGCACCTACTTTAGCTTGCCCCCTACAACGACGAGTTTCCAAACTTATCTTGAGTAAGCCTTCACAGAAGTAGTACAGGAAAGTCAATTCCAAAGATTTAACGAAATACAGCCGTCATTATGCCTGAGAACGCCATCACGCTTGAGGACGCCATTTTTGGACGCCGTGAAAATTTTATTCAAAATTCCAGAAAAAGGAAGCCCTGTCGATTCCAATTACACCCTCGAGAGTGGATTGTGGATTTTTGCACGGATCTCCTCCTAAAGATCGAAATTTTACGATTCACCGCTGCGTGGAAAATTGCGTAAGCTAAAACAGCCTTCCACGTGGTGTGGTCCTCGAAGAGATACTGAAGTAAAATTGATTTAATTCCTTAATTAATTGGGCGGTAGCACTAAATTATATCCTAAAGAGGATAAAAGAAACGCACAAGTGAAAATTCAAAAGAAAATGATATCTCTTACCGCAACGACTAGGTTCACTCACAAAAATAAAACACGACCAATAACGGCAACGCTCTAGAACGAAGTGCGTTCCCTCGAGATTAACGGAAATCGGTCGAGATTCGATATACGTCACACACAAGATCGTTGGACGGTAAATTTGAAAGAAAAGGATTTAATTTCCAAAAACCCCAACAAGGTTTAAGAGTGATCAACGAAGCTAACAAGCGAAAATTCGGTAATTAATACGCCGCAATTAAGGTTAATTAACCAATTAAATATCTTACCAAACGTCTAGCTAACTGTAATCGGAAGATAAACAAAGAGTCGTGAAGATGGCGCTTTGAGCCAATGACAAAGAAAAACCAAATTAAAGTTTAAACAAAGGTTAAACAATCAAATCAAGCATCCTAATAGATTCACAAAATTCTAATAAAAATTACCACATTACTAGAATAGATTAAGCAGAAACAAAAATTGAAATAACAATCAAAATATATGTAGCACGACTACGCATAAAATTTCCAAAATGTCGGCCTGCACCGAAGTATAGAAAAATTAGCCCAGGAAAAAAATATTAAGTATATAGTGATAACCAAAATATTAGAACATAAGAAAATTTTATGAAAATAACAAAGTTTGAAGATGCCTAAGTAGATTGATAATTAATAACAAAAATAATTAAATTTGTAATAAACGAAAATGTTGAATTATGAAAAGTCTAAGATGTCTTTACGTAAGCAAATAATGAAATAAATTCATTAAAAATTCCCGAATGGTCTCAGGGTAATTTTCGAGCGTAACAAACTATTATACAAAAGTATTTTTAATAATATAAAATTATTGAAAATAGGGTGTGAAGAACACAATACGAGTTCATATATTTGTAAATGTATCCTCTCCAGAGATGTAGATACGTACTTCACCTTTCTACAGGTTCATCGGTACGCGCTTGCTGGAGGAGAGACATATTCACATAAACAACAACTTTATATTATTAAAAGTACTTTTGTGTTATATAAAATTGGTGAGGTTTTACCTGCTCAAGTATGTTTCAAATTATTTTGTTAAGAACTCATCAGATTTAAAAGCGTTTAATTTGTTACAGTATAAAGTTAATTAAACGTAATTTAATTTTTTGAAAATAAAATAATCAAGATGACGTCTTTGGCGGTTACAACACTCTTCCAGTCGGGCACGAAAATTCTGAAAAGCGTTCGTGAGAGTTTCTCTTGAAATGGATTCCATTTTTTGGCTAATATTCAGCTTAAATTGCCTGTTGTCGGATTGTTGAAGTATACGTTGCCTAATACAAAGGTATATCTGGTGTGAAGAACACAAATACAGGTTCACTATTAATATTTTTTGTGAACGTGTCCGAACATTGCCTTTAAAGTGTCTCCATAAAAAAGAATTCTGCTGGATTTAGATCGGGGCTCCTTGTGGGCCAGGATATGTCACCTCTGGGAAATCAGTTTCTGAGGAAACATATCTCTTACCACGTGCATGCTCTCATTTGAAGTGTGATACGTGACTCCATCCTGCTTAAACAAAGTGTTCCTGTTGTAGCCTCTTGATTCTTGCAATTTCGGACCTAGAAAATCCGTCAGCATCGCCATGCACCGCTCTAAATTTACTTTAATCTTGTAATTCCAACCCAAAGCGCAACCCTTGGTGAGTGAAGTGAATTCTGGTGTTTTAGACGGGGATTCTCTACTGCCCAATACCGGCAGTTTTATTTATTCACGAAACCGTTAGAGTGAAAATGAGCTTCAGTGGAGAAGATAATGTTAATGAAGTTATCGAAGGCGTCGAACATTTCATTTCTAAAATTTGATCTCGATTCAAAGTATGTTGGATTCAATTTCTGTACAACTTGAATCTTATATGAGTGCAATTTCATTTGAGATGCAAAATTCGCTGCAACGTGGATCCACCCACACTTAGAGCAGAGGAACGTTTAGGAGTCGACATTTTTGTATTCGCGCGTACGGATTTTCGAACTTTTAGGCGGTTTTCTACGAATCGATCCTGTTCCTTCAAATCTCCCAACCCGCTGCTTAATTAAATTAATACTCGAACACTCACTGATATGCCTTAGATCAAATTTAACACGGCAGAGGCGTAGAAGAGTCACATAAGATCGACGGTTCTTTTAATAGGCGTGGGACAGAAAATGGGCGCTGTTCACCCGTGTAGCGATTCATGGTTACTAAAATTGCAATAGCCGCGCTACACACTGGTACCTCTACCGCCCTCTCCCTTATAACGTTTAAAAATTAGCGCGGTTCCAAAAATGAATTTATTTCTGGACCTCCTTGTATTAACAACCCTCTGTGTTGGATTTCTTAGCAAACAAAATATATACTCCCTTCACTCTTCCTAACGAATAGGTATTTTTTGACAATGCTTATGAGAGAAAAAAAGAATATAGGACTTACTTCAAATCTTAAATTCCCAATTGGAGGACGAGCGAATGGTATTCCTTCAAAAGATATATACTTCCGTCCATCGTACGACTCTTGATATGTTCCCTCTACTAAACCATCATCGAGTGAAACAATTAAATTTTCGCTAGCGAGAACACCTGAAAGACAGAAAATATCGAATCGAAATGAAAATATACAACCTCAGGTATAAATATATGTACACCCTCCATTTTTTTTTTAAGTATCTATGGCATGGAGCTAGTGAAGCCCCATATTGGCTGTAAACTTTATTATTCCCATTTATCTGTTAGAAATTATGCCAAATCCTAGGCCGAATTATACTTATACGGGGTGTGGCAATAAAATAACGACACAGAAGCTATTATAGACCAGCTATCGTCGCACGACTGATAGCTGTGTAGCGTGAACGGTTTTCTTTCGGTTGACACCCCTCCTGCTTCTGTAGACATAATAATCTGGCTGTTGGCTTCGATTGTATAAAATTTATCGTTCTTTTTACCGGAAAAAAAGTATTTTAATAGAGCAACAAATTATCGTGAAACTTCATAAGAAAAACCGTTACTGAGACTTCCATTTTATTAAAAGAAATACAACGTGTCCACGGACAACCCCTAAAGAATGAAAGGGGTGATTATACATACAAAAGTATGAAAAAAGTTTTCATCAACTTGGGTCTGAAAATGCTTCTTAATGGAGCTACCGCACTTTAGACATGGCGTCACAAAACTGGTTTTTGGTCAATTTGTCGTGAACTACATTTAATTTACGATTCAAATTTGATACATGATTTACAAATGATAATTTATACGTGTTTATTAGCCACTGACTATCGCATACAGTTTTGGAGAGAGGCCCTATACATTCTTGACAGTAACGTTTTTCCTTTGCGATTAATTATAATTTTTCTGCAAGATTATAATTCTATGATATTTTTAATGTTAAAAAGGTTCTCTTGCTAAACATCATAAAATCCTAACGTTTTCAAGAAAATACGTCTGTGGAGCGGCCTTGGGTTTTCTTATTTCATATTTACTACAAATGTAAAAAAACTAGGTGGAAGGATTTTGTTACATTACGGCTTAAACAAAAAAACAAAATTGTCAATATTCAAAATCGTTATTGTCATAATATCTATTAATTTCATACAATTTAGAGTCAGTTTCTAGTTTATTTATTTAAGCAATGGTTTCGTTTACTATTGAAGAATATATGGGGAGGTTAATTGTAACGAAATAACGGCACAACGTAGATATGCAGAAAAGTTCCCTAATAGAACGCATCCCACTCACACAATTATTTTATCTCCCGAAGAAGCAACAAACTCGTTGCGAAATATAGAGATAATTAATAAATGAGTGTTAATTAGCAGATCGCTTGCCCGTTTTAATTTATTTTAAGAAATTTATTTATAACCACGATGTTAACGCGGCGGTCGGTTGCTGGTTGAATGTTCAGTCATCGTTCTTTTGATCTCTTTGCAGTCCATCACCTGATGATCTAGAATCTTTCGCCTTCTAATTTGTTTTAGGTCATGCTGACGTGCACAGCGAGTATTATTCTTCAGGAAAGTTGCGATGGATGGTACAATTGGTGTTACGAATAAGGGAAGGGAAGTTTTGATTTTCGAAAGCTTCAAGTGTCGAGGAGCACAGACATCTAAAGATGGCGAAATACATTGACATTGCACAATAACAGAACGTACGGGAACAGTTTATACAATAACAGGTGATCCAACAGCAATAATAAAAATGGCCAGAAAAAAAATGTTCGACAACTAGTTACGCAATCTGCGAAAAGAAAGTCAGTTGAAGATTGAACTTTAAAACCTACAAAAAAACTCATTAGTACGTATAATAATACGTATTAGTACGTATTATTACCCAAGGTGATTTTATTAGTATAAGAAAATGTGGCTATTACGCTAGAAGTGTTATAATACCACAGCTACCTAAATAAAAAAATGAAGTGCAATTGGCATTGAGAAATATAGATACAGGGACAAATCGCGGTGAAAACATTTAATTATTAAATGTCTTTTCCGCAAACACTGTTGCGTCTTCATACTTGATGTGTTAAAATAAAATATTTACACCAATGAACCATAGCCAACTTTGATATTTTAAATGGAATGTTATACTTTTTATTGCTTGTTTAGATTCCTAGTAAAGTACTATAACACTTTATATTAAGGTTTCTTTTGCCAAAAATTAACCCTTTTTTGAATTCTTTTGATTTTTGTTAAATTTTTTGATTCTTCAATGTACTCTTTAAAACCATATATCTCAAGCGTATTTGATCTAAACTACGCTATGTTTCTATTGGAGACAGCAAAAGGCACAAGATTCCGAGTAATATTGAAACATTTAAGAAATCTCTTACAGGGTGTTCGAAATTTATTTATTATTTAAATAATCTTTAATTAAAGAAAAATCTATTTTTTTAAATGGAACACCTGTAGATGCGCACGCCATAGTAACTAGATAAACATTTGTCATCGTACAGGTATAGGTTTCCCTATGTCAATCTCGCATAGTTTTAGAGTTATTAGTGATTATTTTCTGAATTGAGCATTATCGAGAAAAATCGTTGTAGTAAGTCTTGAAAAATAAATCTGATCTGTCAAAATTGTCACAAAGTGTATTTCGTGTCTAACTGGTTTTATGTTGTTCACAAATATCCAAGACGAATTAAATATTTATTCTAATAGAGATATTTTGAATTTATTCTACATTCATGGTGAGTCTCTTCAAATTATTGAAAGAACATGTCGACTTTTTAATGAAAGATGCCCACATTTACCATCAATTAATAAAACTAAATTCAAGCGAGTAGAGTCAAATACCATTCGCTTTGGTATTCAAGTCAAGAAGACAGTTCCACAACCAGTTACGGGCGACGAAGGTAATGAAATCGCTGTTTTGGGATATTTTCATGCGCATCCAACCAATTCTATATCGGCGGCATCTGCAGATGTAGGAATTTCATGTACATCAAAGGATTTTAAAGAAAAATAAAATGCATCTTTATTCTTTTCAATCAGTTTAGGCTTTTTGTCCACGAGATCAAGAGTTCAATTTTGCGAGTTTATTTTAACTAAAACACAAGAAAATCCCAATTTTGTATCTAAAATTTTAAGGATTTCTAATAGACGAAATTGTCATCAAAATCCACATGCCATTATAGAAGCAAATTTTCAAGACACTTTTAGCTCTAATGTTTTTGCAATAATTATACATATCCACGTTGAAAATGCAATTTATTACGAGAATTTAACAAGCGTCAGGTATCTAAATTGTTAAGAAAAGTAGTACTGAAATTTTTGAATAACCTATGTTGGTTTCAAATGGACCGAGCACCCGCTCACTCTTCGCATGAGGTATATCGGAAATTAACCAATATATTTGAGAATAAGTGGATTGGTTGCAATGGTCCTTGATTCTGGCTAGCTAGTTCCCCCGATCTAACTCCCCTTCATTTTTATTTATGGGGTGAAATAAAAAATGCAAAACAGAATAGCCTATAACTAGAATAAGAGACGGTTTTCGAAACTTGAACGCTGAGCATGTAAGAAAATTTCTTTTCTTACAACAAACTTAAGAAGAACTTTGTTTAGATCGCATATGTGTCTTTAATATACTGATTTTATTCAACAAATTTTCAAAAGTATCCTAAGACGTTAACATAGAAATCTTCTAACGAACGGGTTACGTGAAAAATCCTATATATGGATGGTACATTCGAATATTACACAAAATTTAATTAGTAAATGTTTACATTAGACGGATTTAGGATTGGAAATTGTCCCATTAGTGTTGTGGTTGTTACTGAATATATTAAAATCAACTTACGTCAACCTGTTTAGAACGTTGAAGAAGAAGTGTGCTGAAATACAGTATTTGCTGCAGCCAAAAACTGTTGCAGTTAACCCTTAACTAGGCGCGCCTATATGCTTACGTTGGGCGCATGGGGTCTCTCACGACCCCAACCTGAAAACATAAAAATTGAAGAGAAAAAAAATAGAAAAACATTTGCAGTGAATATTGTTATTTATTAACAAATAATTAATCCATATTTGAAAGATTTAAACAATTTTCAGAAAAGATTTTTATATGATTCGCGCACAAAGTTTATTGGCACAAACAACACCATTCCTGATATTTTTTGTCACAGTAATCGCAGCGCTTACGTTTTGCATTCCTTCGATTCTCCGGTATTGCCTGACATATCATTCCAAATTTGAGCTCGATCCGGCTTCTAACGTCCCTTGGGGTGGTGACAGAATTCAGCCTACTTGTCTGGAACGGTTTCACCAACTGTAGCACAAGTTGTTTCAAGAAATCGCGTCTGTGAATTTTTTTTCCACAATTTTTGTCCTTGAAAATGATGTATGCGTTGATTGCCGTAACATTCATCAAGTGGAAAAAAATAGCTAAGGGCCATCTTCTCGTTCGGCGACCAACATTGTAGGATGCGTACATCTGATCTATGGTGTCCACTCCACCTTTCGTCGAGTTATAATATTTGATGATTTCCGATTTTTCTTCGTCGTTGGTGTTCTATTCGCCTTCCAGATGCATTGTTGAAAGTTAAACGACAGCCTTCCTCTTTCGTGGTCATGTTTTGTTGGTGTCCATAGATGCGGCTCTTGACTTGACATTCATTGCAGGGTTGAAATGATGGTGGTATCTCTCGCTTATTTTTTCTAAGTGTGCCCACTAGTGTGATATAGTAATTTTTCAGCAGGCCATGTGCTAGAGGTATGCTTGTATACCAAGTATGGGTGGTAACGTTCCGGCCGCTTCCATGTATGGGGGAGATGAGACGGTATACTATTTCCTCTGCTGAGTTCCTCATGAGATACTGGCCTTCAGGTTGTGTTCCCACGTAGATTTCCATATTCTGAAGGTAATAAGTCGTTGAATCTACCATCGCGAAGACCTTGATGCCATATCGGTTCGGTTTTAATGGAAGGTTCTGGCGGAAACCACAGCGTCCACGGAATCCCACCAATTGTTAATCTATGATCACATTTTGAGTTCGCACGTAATTGGAGATTTTCGTTTATCACTGAGAACAAATCATGTATAGCACTGAGTTTATCACTTTGAATCCTGTCTTTTCTTGTGTTGACATCATCAAAACGTAGACTTCTCATGACATGAATCGTTTTGCGGGCATGGTACCTCGAAAGATTGTGACACCGGTATTATCTATAGCCCACAGATCCAAGTAGTTCAGATGAGAAGATCGAAGAACGCCTGCCATGTGCAGGAGTCCTACGAATGTTTGCATTTCATCTCGGGATCGATGAGTTGGCTGTGATCGCCGCCATCAGCATCAGAGTTATAGTTGTCAACCGCCGCGGCAGCAACACCCGAAGCATCCGCAGCAGCATCCAAATTTTCTATAACGTAGTCATCGTCGTCGTCCCAGATTTTCCTAGCTTCCTCCTTTAACTCCGCCTGAGTCAAATAATGCACAAATTTTGCCATCGCGGTCACGCAATATATTGCTCGACCGGAAAAAGAGCACTAAATCATTTTCGATATTTCTGCCTTTATATAGCAAATATCGTAGAAAACCATTGGGGTAATTAGAGCGGACAGGTAAATAGCGGCCTTACCAAGAGATAATCGCACGCACAGGATAAGCGAATTACAGCTGAGCACTGTTTTCAGATCATTAGAGTGAGCCGGTTAATTAGGGCATTCTAGAAACAAATCAAGCCCAGGTACCCGCCATTCAAGGCTATACAGGATGCAAGAGATTATTGGTAATCGCATTTTGCTAATACTTTTAAATGTTTTCTTGACAATCCAAATCGATCAAATTATTATAAATAAGTTCAATCAATAGATATCTCTTGATAAAATCATTCACACGTTTGTAGGTGCAAGGGGTCATTTCTGCATTTTTGCATATAAAAACGCTTGTAAATAGAAATATTGTTTACATATTAGAGTGATCAATTGATATTAATGTAAAACTAGACCTTTTTGAGGATTACATGTGGTAGGAGATTTCAGCTTAAAAATTTCACGAAGTTATACACGGTTTTATACACCTTGGGGTCGTTTTTGACCCCGTGCGCCTAGTTAAGGGTTAACATTGAGCTTGGGATTCACAGTGCTGTATTAAAAGTTTTCTTTGAAACCAAAATCATTCAATGTAGATTTCACCTAAAACAGGTCTTACTGGTAGCATAAAATTAAAAAAAACTGGGCTCTCCTCGCTATACAATAATCCTCATTAATTTATCCGTTTGGTTTTAATTTTTCTAGGGCGGCGATTGTCTTGCATTGGTGTTTGCTGAAGATATGCCCAAGCATGAAGGTCTCCAGAACTTCTACGAATATTAAATAGAGAATTATGTAGTTGTTTTCCCATCTAATATTTGGGCTGAAAATACTACTAATTTTTCTAGAATAAAAGCCTGCGATGTCTTCCATTCAAGATTCAATTCAAGTTTTTATTACAGACACCCATGTGTGTGTCTCAGTTTGTAAGTGTTTTAAAGGATTTTCAATTTGAAACGTATATAAAGTGTTGCGGAAGAAGTTCGAGTGAAGCCGAAGCTAGTATGTAAGGAACACAATAATTTAACAGCACAATTAAAAACTGGTGTTATATTTCGTTTTTTTTTCGTAAAATGCGTTCTTCACTATTATAAAGGCAGGTTATTTTGAATATCACTAAAATTTTCGTAACTTTGTGAAATGTGTTTCTGATAATTGTAAAATTATTTTGAATAGTCGTATTATGGGTTTAGTTTCTGTATTTCTATTTTAGGTAAGCATTAAAAGAAAGCCGTGGGTAGCCATTTTAATATATGATTTAATGACATGTACTTGGTGTGATTGTCTTTTTCGACCACGGTTTAGACTTTACATATTTACATATTATTGGTGTGGTATACAGGTTGATTCATTTTCGGCCCTCACCATGGGGATCTCGCTTATTATTGGAGATAGAGTATAGGTTTAAATTTGGCAAAGTTGTTAAATTTTGTGTTTGTTATAAATCCGTAAAGAAAATAGACCTATGACAAATGACCTTCGTTATTTAAAAAAAACGCGAAAACCCCATTTTCTTCTTTTACCTGTAGCACCGACATTTGGCCTTGTAGAGAAAAAATAAAAACACGTCCTTGTGGCCATTTCTAAACCTCTATCCAGTAGTGTACTCTAAATTTTTATACGACATTTCGTTTCTTTCTGGCCATCATCAACTATCTAATTTCTTATAGGCGCCATATTGGATTTAGACATCTTCAGAAAGAGTTTACTTTTCTGATTTCAACCATGTACCACATGCTGACTAAAGTGTTTGACATTAGGTTTTATTTGAAAAAATAAATTATAAGATTAAATAAGGTGTGGAACTTACTGCAAGTGAGAATTAATGAATATTAAATCTCAGTCTTACATGTAAATGTCGACTTATGTGATGCGTTCATAACTACAATCCGACAACTAAGTTTGTACCAGTAAGTTTGTACCATGTAAGAATGAGATTTAATATTCATTAATTCTCACTTGCAGTAAGTTCCAAATGTTAACTATATATACAGAAAGTATAGAAATGAAAAGCAATGTCCGTCTTCGAGGAATGCCGTGCATTGAAAAGTTCCAACCAGAACGAAACGCGCGTCTGTACGTTTCCCGTTGATTGACTTGTTTTTTTCAGCAATTCTTAATTAACCTAATTACCAGGAAGTTCGTTGTCGCGAAAGGGTGTGTTCTGCATACTGGTACAAACTTAGTTTGTCGGATTGTAGTTATGAACGCATCACATAAGTCGACATTTACATGTAAGAATGAGATTTAATATTCATTAAATCTCACTTGCAGTAAGTTCCAAATGTTAACTATATATACATAAAGTATAGAAATGAAAAGCAATGTCCGTCTTCGAGGAATGCCGTGCATTGAAAAGTTCCAACCAGAACGAAACGCGCGTCTGTACGTTTCCCGTTGATTGACTTGTTTTTTTCAGCAATTCTTAATTAACCTAATTACCAGGAAGTTCGTTGTCGCGAAAGGGTGTGTTCTGCATACTGGTACAAACTTAGTTTGTCGGATTGTAGTTATGAACGCATCACATAAGTCGACATTTACATGTAAGAATAAGATTTAATATTCATTAATTCTCACTTGCAGTAAGTTCCAAATGTTAACTAAATATACAGAAAGTATAGAAATGAAAAGCAATGTCCGTCTTCGAGGAATGCCGTGCATTGAAAAGTTCCAACCAGAACGAAACGCGCGTCTGTACGTTTCCCGTTTATTGACTTGTTTTTTTCAGCATTTCTTAATTAAATAAGGTATCCATGGAATTTCAATCTGTCAAACATTTCATTTATTGCTCATTAATAATACAAAAATGTCATACACTAACGAAGAGAAACGAGATATGATAAGTATTTTTTATTCTTCGAACCGAAATTCAACAGTAGCGAGTACAAGATATCTACAATTATATCCAGAACGACAACAGCCTCATCGTACCATTTTTCTAGATCTCGACAGAAATTTGGTCGAGAATGGATCGTTTACTAAGCCGCGTAATGGTCAAGACAACAGAAATTTAAATGAAAATCGACAAGATATTTTACAAATGGTAAATTAAAAGCGTGTTTTAAAATTTCATGTTAATCTTGTATTTTTATAGATAAATAAAAATCCATCAATTTCTACATGCGAAGTAGCGTCAGAATTAAATTTGTGCCAGTCCAAAGTTTGGAGAACTTTACATAAAAGTAGGTTTAAACCATACAGGATCCATGTTAGTCACTCTTTACTGCCTGGAGATAATTTGAGAAGGCTAGAATATTGTAATTGGTTAATGGGAAGGATAGAAAATGACGAAAATCTTTTAAGCAAAATCACCTGGTCAGATGAAACAAAATTTACAAATTCTGGAATGTTCAACAGAAATACGGAGCACTATTGGGCAGTACAAAATCCCCGACAAAACAGGGCTAGAAGACCACAACATCGTTTTGGAATAAACGTTATGATGGGTATTTTGGCAAATCGTCTCTTAGGACCAGTTATGTATGAAGAAGATTTAAATGGAGAAAGATATTTAAACATTTTACGTACATACGTATCTGACTATCTTGACGACAATATCCCATTAAATCAATTACAATATTTATGGTGGCAACAAGATGGCGCACCAGCACACAATGCAGCTGTTGTTAGAAATTTCTTAAATCAAGAGTTTGCAAACCGTTGGATTGGAAATAGGGGAGTTGTTGAATGGCCTGCGAGATCACCTGATTTAAGTCCGCTAGATTTTTTCTTATGGGGATATGTTAAAAATAATATTTATAAAGTAGATGCGCCACAAAACATTGAAGAATTACGAGACAGACTTCAGAATGCCTTCGATGCAGTTCCTAAAAGAACTATACAAAGGGCAGTACAAAATGCCAGAAGGCGTGCCCAATTGTGCATTTCGGAAGATGTCCAGATAATTGAACATTTATTGTAATTGTTTATTGTTTATGTATTTTTATTAATGTTTTTGTTATCTTGTACTCGCTACTGTTGAGTTTCGTTTCGAAGAATAAAAAATACTTATCATATCTCATTTCTCTTCGTTAGTGTATGACATTTTTGTATTATTAATGCACAATAAATGAAATGTTTGACAGATTGAAATTCCATGGCTACCTTATTTAATCTTATAATTTATTCTTTCAAATAAAACCTAATGTCAAAACCTTTAGTCAGCATGTGGTACATGGTTGAAATCAGAAAAAAAAACTCTTTCTAAAGATGTCTAAATCCAATATGGTGCCTATAAGAAATTAGATAGTTGATGATGGCCAGAAAGAAACGAAACGTCGTATAAAAATTTAGAGTACACCACTGGATAGAGGTTTAGAAATGGCCACAAGGTAATGTTTTTATTTTTTCTCTACAAGGCCAAATGTCGGTGCTACAGGTAAAAGAAGAAAATTGGGTTTTCGCGTTTTTTTTTTTTTAATAACGAAGGTCATTTGACACAGGTCTATTTTCTTTACGGATTTATAACAAACACAAAATTTAACAACTTTGCCAAATTTAAACCTATACTCTATCTCCAATAATAAGGGAGATCCCCATGGTGAGGGCCGAAAATGAATCAGCCTGTATAATTGAAACAAATAACTTTTACAAAATCATGATGATTATAAATTATTAGATAGGATATTGTTCCTATAATCTTGAATTTCTGCTTGTATAAAATTATGTTTCTTTTTTGACACTTTTTATAGATTTTTTGATAGAACAATTTGCTGTTTCAATCTTAATACATGTTTGAGTTTGAAATTTAATAAGAAAATGAAATTCAAATAAGAATCGAATCATTCACATTCGCTGGGCATGTAAGGATAAAAAATTAAACAAGCCCAATTTTCGATTTCTTGGACAAAATTTCTACTAAAGAAGTAAAAGAAAAAAACTAACATGTCTTTTCAAAATAACTAAATCACAATAAGTGCTAAAAGCAAATCAGTAACAAGTTAAGTAAGTACTTGTGTATTCTTTTACTTGATAAAAATTATTTTATTAATGTATACAAAAACAAACGCTCAATTTATGTCAGTACGAAAATGGTTTGATAGTAACACAGAGGAATGGTTATTGCAAAAGGACAATGATCCGAAATATAGAAGTATACTATGCGTCGAATAGAATACAGCTAATGCTTTCCAAGAGAGAGAGCATTTGTAGTCAGTAGACAGAAATTCATTGAAAACATGTGGACTAATTACGCTGAAAATTTTGTAGCAAGCATGAAGAATCCATGGGAAGCAATAGATAATAACAATTGAAATTGGACAGGTTAATTAGATTAATTAGGTACTCATCGCATAGTCGTTGTTCTATATATTTTAATTACATAAGGCTGTTGGTGTATTCAATTTTTCTTTTTAATTATCGATCTTTTATAAGTTTTATACAAATATAGAATTGCTTTTTTTAAGCGAAGCATATTTACTTCTACAAATAACGAAACAAATAATTATAATAGCAATATTAATGTCGGGAAATTTTCTTACTAGCTAAAAATAAGTGCACAATTCCTACAGAAATAATGAATTTCATTTTAATTTTATTAACAATTTCACATTTGCATGGATTGCCTAAATAAGTATAATGAAATTATTCGTTGAAACTAAAGATCGCATAGTCTTTGTTGTATATATTTTAATTACATAAGGCTGTTGGTGTATTCAATTTTTCTTTTTAATTATCGATCTTTTATAAGTTTTATACAAATATAGAATTGCTTTTTTAAGAGAAGCATATTTACTTCTACAAATAACGAAACAAATAATTATAATAGCAATATTAATGTCGGGAAATTTTCTTACCAGCTAAAAATAAGTGGACAATTCCTACAGAAATAATGAATTTCATTTTAATTTTATTAACAATTTCACATTTGCATGGATTGTCTAAATAAGTTTAATGAAATTATTCGTTAAAACTAAAGATCACTAATACGGCAGGCTATTTTAAACTGTACGATTTTTATTCACGAAAATGTACTTTATTGATAACTGACCGATAAAGATCATTTCATGTAACGCTGTGTCATATTGTTATTTAATGTAGATACGAAATGGCCTTGGTTTTGCTCTAGTCATTGCAGTAAATATATAACTTAAATTAGTAATTATCTGATAATATATAATGCTGAATAACATGACTACAGATATAATTACTTCAGGTTGAATTTTAGTATATATATATATATGCTAAATTCAATTTGTTGGCGATTTAAGGTGTGGTTTTACTTCAAAATACATATTTTCAAAACAATCCTACATGTTTCGGCAAATGATGCTTTTCAAGAAATATAAAATATAAATGACAGTATATTAATGTCATACATTTGCAGTTGCTATGGATAATATTATTCAAAGATACATTCCAATTGAATAATAATAAATCATGCCTTATTATTCTAAAATAGATAGACAACAAAAACAGGGAAGCGCAAGACATGAGTTATTATTATGTATGCGCCCGTGGAGCATCTTAAGATGTAAAGCTGTCGACATTCGCCCTAAACGAGAAGGAAAAACACGAAAACCTACTCGGACAGCCAGACAGGAATCAAAACACGGAACTGTCAGCATGATAAGCAAATGTATAGATATTTAAATAACTTAAGATATACAGTGTGGTCATAAAGTTTGGAACCAAGCTCATAACCACATTATTTTACATTTTTAGGAAAAACTCTCGGACAGGTAAATTTTCTTTTTTAAAACGCCATCTTTTGACATACAATTTTTTTTCTATGACATCATTGGTTTTCGAGTGATGACGTTATCAACACTTATTTAAATGGCAACCATATTATTTTTTTCTCGTTTTTGGTAGATCTTTATATCCACCAAATAGTGATATAAAACAATTGGTATGTTGCATCACAATTTTTTTGGAAAAAATGATATAAATTTAGAGAAAAATACGAAAATTTTATTTTTGTACAAAATTAAAATTAAATAAAAAAAAATACATCTGAACTTAAATTTATTGTAACAGTTAACGTAAATTTTCAAAATGGACCCCATCAACCAACTGACACTGCGAGTGTAAACACTTCGTATACTCTCCTCAATTATGTCTGGGGATATTTGTGTAAGTTCTACGCGAATTCGTTCTTTTAAATCTTCTAAATTGTTCGGTTTGTTAAAATACACTTTCGATTTCAAATAACCCCACAAAAAAAAAGTCTAACGGAGTCAGGTCATGAGAACGAGGTGGCCATTCTATGGCGCCTCTCCGTCCAATCCATTTATTGGGAAATATTTCGTCAAGATAGTGGCGAACCTCTACACCATAATGGGGAGGCGCCCCATCTTGTTGAAACCAAATATTTGGATGGGGTACATCACCATCCTCGTGATTTGGGAAAATAACAGCGAGCGCTGGAACCAGTTCAAATTTTAAAAATTATAAATATTGCACATCAGTCAAATTTCCTTCAAAAAAATATGTGTGGAAATCATTCCAACCCATACGTTAACTTTTCCTCTGCGCTGAGTATGACACGCTTGAGTCCAATGCGGATTGTTCTGCAACCAATATCTGCAATTATGGCGGTGAACAGATCCATTTAGGCAGAACGTAGCTTCATCTGAGAAGACGATGTTTTCCAAGAAATTTGGATTTTGGTCACAACGTAACATTACGTCTTCACAGAACTGCAGTCGACGATCTTCGTCATCCTCATGTAATTCCTGTACAAGTTGAACTTTGTAAGGACAATAGTGTTCTTTTTTAAATAAGTTGACGACAAATGAGTGAGCCACCTGATTGGCTAACGCAAGTTGTCTGGTGGAAACATGATACCTTTCTTCTGCTTCTAGAAGCACATTTAATTTCACATCTTCTCCTACTTGAGGTCTACCTAGCCGTGGTCGATCTTTTACGGATCTAGTTTCGGTAAACTTTCCAACTAGTTTTGTCACCGTAAACCTGGTAATTGAAGGTCTATCAGGGTGTTCATGGTTAAACAATTCGCATGCTTCTGCATGCGTTCTTTGTCTGTCCCCATACCCAACCATAATTAAAATTTCGATTCTTTCTCGCTCAGATAAATGTGCCATTTTTTATATTAGCGAAAATGAACAATTTTTACGCAATATCTCAAAAATTAACGTCAAAAATAGAAGTAAATAATAAATAAGAATATTTAAGTCATCACACAAGACAGAAGTGTGAAAAAAACTTACATATTTCAGTAAATTTTGTAAGCTTAATTAGTTTTTGAAATCTTCAATTTTTGGGCGATAATTTTAATTAAGAAATGGTTTGTCACATCATGTCAATTTTTTAAATAAATTAAACTTCTTTGGCCCTTTTTTGTGAAACTATTTAATGTTAAATAAGATTTTTTAATAAGTAATTGGCCGATGGGGAAGACGAATTTCTTTTGGCCTGTAGCGAATAACGCAGATTACTATTGATCGCAAAGCATTTCGGCTGGGACAGTGTCAGTCGATTGGTGGGGTCCATTTTGAAAATTTACGTTAACTGTTACAATAAATTTAAGTTCAGATGTATTTTTTTTAATTTAATTTTAATTTTGTACACAAATAAAGTTTTCGTATTTTTTTCTAAATTTATATCATTTTTTCCAAAAAATTGTGACGCAACATACCAATTGTTTTATATCACTATTTGGTGGATATAAAGGTCTACCAAAAACGAGAAAAAAATAATATGGTTGCCATTTAAAGAAAGTGTTGATAACGTCATCACTCGAAAACCAATGACGTCATAGAAAAAAATTGTATGTCGAAAGATGGCGTTTTAAAAAAGAAAATTTACTTGTCCGAGCGTTTTTCCTAAAAATGTAAAATAATGCGGTTATAAGCTTGGTTCCAAACTTTATGACCACACTGTATAATTATATTACAGCAAAATATATTATGCCGAAATATATATATATGGCAAATTCAATTTGTTGGCGATTTAAGTTGCGGTTTTACTTCAAAATACATACATTCAAAACAATCCTACATGTTTCGGCAAATGATGCCTTTTTCAAGAAATATAAAATATAAATAACAGTATATTAATGTCATACATTTGCAGTTGCTATGGATAAAATTATTCAAAGATACATTCCAATTGAATAATAATAAATCATGCCTTATTATTCTAAAATATATATAGACAACAAAAACAGGGAACCGCAAGACATGAGTTATTATTATGTGTGCGCCCGTGGAGCGTCTTAAGATGTAAAGCTGTCGGCATTCGCCCTAAACGAGAAGACCTTGGTTCGAACTATTTGGGAATGTATTATAAAGTAACAGTGTTAATGATTCAGATATCAGTTATAGAATGTAGATGTCAGGTTTGAAAGCAGAAGTCAGTTTTGAAAGCAGATGTCAGTTTTGAAAGCGGATGTCAGTTATTGAAAACAAATGTCAGTTATTGAAAGCAGATGTCTGTAATGCCGACATGATCGAGCTGAGTATTGCCAAGTGTGCAGTGGTGACTTACTCAAATATTAGTAGTCCGATAATATATGACTACTCTTTGGATGTGGTGTCTATACCAAGACATGATAGTTTTAGGTATCTAGGTGTTGTATTTGATCCTTACTTTTATGTAATAAAGGTTAATATATTCATCAACCATATTGATACTGTTTGTGCCTCTGCATCACGTTCGCTAAGCTTTCTCATAAGGCCATGTAGAGGCTTTTGTAATGTATTAACCTTTAAGACACTGTTTTGTGCATTTGTGCGTCTAATGGAATACGCATCTATTAACTGGTATCTATGCTATACCCATCAGCAGCTGGCTTTGGAAGGAGTGCAGAGGAGGTTCTTAAAATACATATCATACAGAGTCAGTGGTACTTATCCACCGCGTGGAACCGATTATGTATACCCACTACACGTGCACGAATTTCAGAGTTTAACATCGCGAAGGGAGAAAGCTAGCGCTGAACTTCTAAGCAAACTAGTCAACAACCGAATAGCTTCGCATATCTTCTTTCAGCAGTGGACTTTCTTGTTATGACGTGAGCTTCATTTTGGACAGATATTTTCTCTCAGTAACCAGAGCTAGAACGAATATATTGACGAAGACGTCAGTGCCTCATATGTTAAAAAATACTAATATTCACTTTCCTGATCTCTTCCATATACAGTGAACCTCCTCTTATTCCTTTCATTCCTTTGGCACACATTTCTATTGTTTGCAATATACATACTTTAGCATACATTTACGAATACATTATTCATTTGTGGTTTGTGTTCATACATATTATATTCTGTGTTCTTAGCCTTAAATTTAAGTTATGTTTAATTTTCATTCATTCTGTACAGCACAATAGATTTATTTGTATTGTCCTATTAGGGGATTCATCTGTTGGACAACAAAGAATATTATTATTATTAAATAGTTAAGTCAATGAAATACGTTATATATTTTCCTGTATTCTGTTTTCCGTCTTGATGGGTTGATCACTAGGCACGTCAACATCTTTTACAGTTGGAGAATTTTTGCAATTATTTGATATCGACAATTTCTATGTTTTTATATTTGTTATCTAGGTCTGATATAGGCACATCTTCGCTACAATTACGTAACCTAGCCACTATTTCGTTATTTTTATTATCTCGAGTTATCTTATACAGGGATTACTTAAAAGTAAGGAGACGGCGATTTATTGTCGTTAATATTCATTTCAGGGATTTATGTTCAATATAAAAGTTTGTTAGGATATTTTGATCTACATTTGAGAATATTTTTTTTCCTTCAATTGTTTTTTAGTTACGCCTGTCCGCGCATTTTTTTTAAATGGGAACTAGTAAATTTTACTATACCATTCGATAGAGGTTTTTTTCTCTTTACAATAATATTTTTGTTTTTTTAAATTCATGTTAATAACTTTTTTACAAGAAAAATTAAACAAATTAATAACAAAGTAAATTAAAGTAAGTGTTCAAATTGTCGTCCATTAGTAATTTGACAATGACCCAATAAATTTACAAAACCCCGAACAGAGTTCTGTAAAAAATCTCGGGGAATTTCTTGTATCGTTCTGGTAATACGGATTTGTAAATCTTCGACGTTATCGCGCTTTTCTTTGTAAACTTTGTTTTTTACGTATCCCCAAAGAAAAAAATCTAAAGGACTTAAATCTGGCGAACGGGCTGGCCATTCAATGGTTCCTCGTCTTCCAATCCATATGTGGGGAAAAACGTTGTCCAGATATTGACGAACATTTACACCATAATGTGGTGGGGCGCCATCTTGCTGGAACCAGATACTGTCATTGGGCAGGTTTTCATTGTTTTCATGGGGATATAGCGTAGCATTAGCAGGTATTATTTAATTTTGCAATAACTGCAAATACAAAGCCGATGTTAAATTGCCATTGATGAAAAAGGAACCGATAATATGACCGCCTAGAATGCCAACCCAAACATTAACCTTTTGGGGGTACTGCGTATGGTGCTCCAAAAACCAAGAGGGATTTTCCGATGACCAGTATCTGCAGTTATGTCTGTTTACTTCACCGGTAAGGCAAAAAGTAGCTTCGTCTGAGAAAAGAATATTGTCGACAAAATTTTCATTATTATTGCAAATATTTAACATTTCTTCAGAAAATTGTAATCTCCTATCAAAATCATCTTCCGTTAACTCGTGTACAAGGTGTACCTTATAAGGATTATACTTTTCCCTTTTTAAAAACGACACGATCGATGACTGTGAAATATTGAAATTGGCCGCTAATTGATTGGTTGATAAATGGGGATATTCAGATACAGCCAATAAAATATCCAGTTTGTTATCATCGCTTTTTGCTGTTCCAGATCTACCATTCCTTGGCAAATCTTTAACGCTGGCCGTTTGTTCAAAAAGTCTTAAAGTTTTACCAACAACGGATTTTCTTGGATTTCTGGATTTTGGATGCGTATCATTAAATAAATTACTAACGTCTTGTAAACTTCTGCGTCTATCTCCATAACCCAACATCATAAGTATTTCAATTCGTTCATGTTCACTTAAACTCGCCATTGTTAATATTAACAGCAACAAATTGCACAAATGAATTATTTCTGTCAAAGATTTGACGTACACAATAACCACTGATAAAATTATGTCGCTCAAGTTTATTTATCGCTACGCTTCTGTCTATCTGCGATGTACCGAACATCTGTTAAACACATGAACCGGCTTTTTCTTATAAAAAAGTTATTAAAATGAATTAAAAAAAAAACAAAAAAATGTTGTAAAATTTACTAGTTTCCATTTACAAAAAATGCGCGGACAGGCGTAACTAAAAAACGATTGAAGAAAAAAAAAATATTCTCAAATGTAGATCAAAATATCCTAACAAACTTTTATATTGAACATAATTCCCTAAAATGAATATTAACGACAATAAATCGCCGTCTCCATACTTTTAACTAACCCTGTATATCCTCAGCTTGTATCAGGGAAACGTTTTACCTTATTATTTTATTCTTACTAAATAATTAAAAAATGTTTCGAAATATTTTTAACATATCACAAACATTTGGACACAATAATATTTTTTCATTTAAAATCAGATTCCTATCAAGTATGCCTCGTATCACTATAATTATTATGATATACTGTACATCCATTATAAAATATCTTTACTTCAGAAAAATATTCAACTAAATCTAAATGCCTGAAGAATATTTATTTTAAATAATAGTTTTTACATTATTTCTGTATAATTTTTATATCAATTACGAAGTAAATTTCTTTAAAGTTGTTTTTTTATATAGCCCAATTCAGTCTTTCTATTTGCTTGATATTTATACAATATTTCTGTTTTAAATACTGACAATTAGCAAACCGCAATGAAGGATATCTAATATTGGTTTTAAGCAGGATGTCTTGATAATATATTCCGGCTTATTGTACATAACCTTTTGTCTGACAGTGATCATCAGAAGTATGGTAATGTAGTGTTATTGATATTTAGTGAACGGGATATTTAAATTTACCATGGTTTTATACGTAAAAATTAGGACAACCTTAATATTATTCTCTCTGCTAAGTAAGTATTGTTTTTAACGGAATATTATTTTTGTTTGATTGCATAAATTTTAATACAAGAAAAACTAAATTGCCAAACAATACTAAAATAAATTGTTTCTAAATTTCTATTTATAAAACATTCACATTGTCGTATCTTAACATCAATAGTATTCCTTATTTTCGTAAGTATCTTTTAGAAGTCTCTAAGAATTTTTCGAAAACTTTGCGCTGAGGAAGAATGTGTCTGCAGAATATTTTCGAAAAATAATTATTGCAACCTTTACAGGACCTCATTAGAAGAAATTTATTGTTATAACTTTATTGGAGAAAAGTACTGTTAAGCTCAAATTGAATAAAATACGCGACCTATTTATACGTTCAACACACATTATTAACCAAGTTTTCGTAATTAATAACATTTTGAATATATACCAATATATAACAAAACGTCGCTCGAGTATATTAGCCACAAATGTAGGCGGCTGGATAGATACATAAAGTATGCAAGAATGCCATTGTGTGAGTAGTGGCGATAGAAACAAGCCCTAGTCTGCAAACGGTAATTTAGTTATTCATACTGAATATCTGTTGAAGGGATCAACGATTAAACAATTGCAAAATTTCACGATTACTAAAGAACCACATGCATAGAATAAGGCCAGGAAGAACGAACTTGCGGAACTATAAATCTGAAATTCATGGTAGTTGCGCATTCTCCATACAGTCCTGACTTGGCAACTTCAGATTTCTGATTGTTTTCAAAGTTGAAAGAGGTATTGGAGGGCAACATTTTTTATCAGACACCGAAGTTCGGGCTGCTGTTCGCAATTGGCTCAACAGTAAAGAAGAAAGTTTTTTCCATGGACGGAATGAAGAAATGTATCCAGCGATTGGAAAATGTATTGCACTAAATGGTGATTATGTGGAGAAATAATTACATACAATGTTACTAAAATAAATTAACTTCATTCCGAGACTTGTTTCATTATTTTGTCTTTTATTCCTATTCATAGAGTCGGAGACTTTCCTAAATATATTTCTCACGCAATAAATAACAAATATGCGTTAGTGTATAGACCAGTATTACAACTATTCGCCATCGATTGTAATATTTATGTTGTGTTTATGTCAGACACAGGTTAATATAGGCCGCGTATTTTATTTAATTGTAGATTTCCATTACTTTTCCTCCAAAAAAATTATAAGAAAAATTTGTTCCTTTAGAGGTTCTGTCAAGGTCTCAATAATTATTTTTCGAAATTATTATGCAGCCACATTCTTTACTTTTACCGAATTTCATCGTATTTATTACTTTAGTCAAATATAATATGTGCTTGTTTTCATATAATTTTCCTTCATTGTCTGCAGATAAAGATAGCAGTTCTAATAACGGTAAGATAGTCTTCAGTACATTTTTGACTAATTTATAAAAATAAGAGCAGGCTTTAATATTCGCAATTAAAAATTTAGTTACCTTCCTTGCTTGTTTTCCTATTGAACGTCCGGATCGACATTTTTCGTTTTTAAAAATTCTGCCCGCCTCCACCATGTACTCTAGAATTTGGATTCTAGTTAGTAGGGAGATTCATGACGGACAAAGGCTGATAGCGAATCAGATGCTGTAGTGACAAGGCCGAACGCAATTAGTTCTGATCAATATTAAGTAGTTGTGGAATCAACAGAACAGTAACTTTATGATAGTGACTATGAATAGTGTAATGAAAAGTTTCGGTACCGGTGCTCAATATTTAAGAAAGTTTACTATCCTCAATAAGCTTATTTACACGTAAAGCAACTTTTAACTATCTCTGCTTTCGATTCAATACTGCAATACTTACATGTTCCAAATTGGACAGATTTTCAAAGGATTTTCTACCTTGTCTAAATTAGTTACATATTCAATCATTGCCGTATGTACGAATATAACTAATACACTGCTCAACTTTTGAACTGGTACACTTACAAGAACATATATAAATAACAATTTACTACTTTTTGAGCAACACTTTCTTGCATAATTGATAGTATATGGTTCTGGGAAACACTTTTAAGGCGAATAATTAAAAGAATAAAACTTAAATAACGAATTTCAAATGTTTTAATAGAAAAATAATAAAATCTTCATTTTAGTATTACAGAAAAGTATGATTTGGAAAGAAAAGATAACCAAACACTTAAAGATTAATAATGCGTGGGAACTCCTCTAGCTCTTATGACCTCCTGGCAACGTCTTGGCATGTTGGAAATAAAATTCCGAATGTAATGCTGAGGAATATTTTGCCATTCTTCCAAAACGGCAGTTCGGAGCTGATGTGATTGCTTGAATCCACTCCTCGTGATCTTATCAACCTCTTCAGGTAATCCCATACGTTCTCTATGGGATTAAGATCTGGAGAGTTCGCTGGCCAATCCATGTGCGTAATATTGTTCTCTTCAAAAAATGCATTGATTTGTCTTGTTCTATGAGGACGCGCGTTATCAACGGAAAATACAAAACCATCGCCTATTTCATTAGCAAATGGTAACACTACAGGTTGTAGTACCTCATTAAGATACCTGACACTATTCATTGTAACATTTTCAAGCATAATCAATTCAGTACGAGTCGCAGAGATACCTTCCCAAACAGTAATTGAACCACCTTCATAAGCTTGATGGTAAGTCACGCTGTCCTTAATATAGCTTTCTCCTCTGCTTCTCCAAACTCTAACGCTTCCATCTGAGCTATGGAGACGCACTCTGGTCTCGTCACTGAATAAACAACGACCCCAATCTTCAAAATTCCAACTTGCATGTTGATGTGCCCACACTAGCCTTCTTCTTTTGTTGTCTCTGGTCAACAATGGGCATTTTTAGAAGATCTGGACCTTAATTTTACCCTATGGAGACTTCTTCTTACTGTTTGAGTGAATACTTGAGTACCTGTTGCATTCAATAACTAAATTTGGAGTGTTCTTGCAGTAGAAAATCTATTCCTTCGACACTAACTCGTAATAAAACGGTCCTCCCTGACTGTTGTACTGCGATTTCGCCCGCACTCAGCGGTGTCTATGTTGGACAGATCCAGTATCATTAAAACGCATTCGAACTCTTCTGATCACATTGTGTCTCACATTGAAATAGGCAGCAACAGTTGTTAGTGATGCACCAGTCATAAGCATTTTCATAGCTTGGGTCATTTCTTTAATACTTAAACGCCTTAATGGCATCTCTAAAATGCAATCAACCACTCTGCATTAAAACTTATTCGAAAAATTAGCAAACATTCTCTTAAAACTTGATAAAAGTATAAGCGTCCGCGAGCTCATAAACTGCACTTATGACAGATAATAACAACAAAAAGCAATGGAGTCGCAAATGTCATTCGATAGACATTTGTTTGCATTCCAAAACACAGCCTTGATCATATAGGAAGTGATGCCTAACGCCTACGAAGGGTTGTTTACTTTTACTGCATGCTATACCAGTGTACCAGTTCAAAAGTTGAGCAGTGTATTAGATTTTGTCATTGTCTAATTCATTTTGCCAAATCTTGAGTTGAATTTATATTGCTTCTAGCAGGAGCAAATAAATGACACATATTTTGTGAATGAATTTGCCCTTCTTTGTATACAGACCTTTAATCGCCTACTGATTAGGTTTACTATATATATATATATACATATATATATATATATATATATATATATATATATATATTCATCAATTCGTTGCGTATTATACGAAACCTAAAAATTTGTTTTGTGTTCTTGCGAATTATGAACTAACTTATATACTATATTCTTGCCGTTTAAAAAACGCTGATTTAGAATGAATATCCACCAAAATAGTATACCAATTTTCCAAACAAAGGATTTGTACTTTATACCCTCAGTATCAAAAGCTGCCCCTCCAGCTGAAAAATCCACCATATCCAAGGGGAAACTAGTGGATAAATATGGGAATAGAATAAGAGAATTGCTATTAATAGACATTGATGTTCCGCCTGAGGATATTGAAGACAGAATCCAAAAGATAGAATATTCAGGTGAATTCACTTGACTCCAGAAATACCATGTGATTAATTGCTATATCATATTTTAGGTTGTAGTGATATTACTTTATTGCTTAAAACAAGAAATTGGATCATGTCTTCTACTATTGGAAGGCTACCTATCCAATAAGGCAACAAAGTCCAAAACTCACGATTCAAGAATTTTTACTTGACTGGAGTAGTTTAACTCTGGCGCAATGATATACTTTGGTAATATACAGGCTGATTCATTTTCGGCCCTCACCTTGGGGATCTCGCTTATTATTGGAGATAGAGTATTTGTTTAAATTTCGCAAAGTTGTTAAATTTTGTGTTTGTTATAAATCCGTAAAGAAAATAGACCTGTGACAAATGACCTTCGTTATTAAAAAAAAAAACGCGAAAACCCCATTTTCTTCTTTTACCTGTAGCATCGACATTTGGCCTTGTAGAGAAAAAATAAAAACACATCCTTGTGGACATTTCTAAAACTCTATCCAGTGGTGTACTCTAAATTTTTATGCGACGTTTCGCTTATTCCTGGCCGTCATCAACTATCTAATTTCTTATAGGCGCCATATTGGATTTAGACATCTTCAGAAAGATTTTTTTTTCTGATTTCAACCATGTACCACATGTTGACTAAAGTTTTTGACATTGGATTTTATTTGAAAGAATATATTATAAGATTAAATAAGGTAGCCATGGAATTTCAATCTGTCAAACATTTCATTTATTGTTCATTAATAATACAAAAATGTCATACACTAACGAAGGGAAACGAGATATGATAAGTATTTTTTATTCTTCGAACCGAAATTCAACAGTAGCGAGTACAAGATATCTACAATTATATCCAGAACGACAACAGCCTCATCGTACCATTTTTCTAGATCTCGACAAAAATTTGGTCGAGAATGGATCGTTTACTAAGCCGCGTAATGGTCAAGACAACAGGAATTTAAATGAAAATCGACAAGATATTTTACAAATGGTAAATTAAAAGCGTGTTTTCAAATTTCATGTTAATCCTGTATTTTTATAGATAAATAATAATCCATCAATTTCTACACGCGAAGTAGCGTCAGAATTAAATTTGTGCCAGTCCAGAGTTTGGAGAACTTTACATAAAAGTAGGTTTAAACCATACAGGATCCATGTTAGTCACTCTTTATTGCCCGGAGATAATTTGAGAAGGCTAGAATATTGTAATTGGTTAATGGGAGGAATAGAAAATGACGAAAATTTTTTAAGCAAAATCATCTGGTCAGATGAAACAAAATTTACAAATTCTGGAATGTTCAACAGAAATACGGAGCACTATTGGGCAGTACAATAACCCCGACAAATCAGGGCTAGAAGACCACAACATCGTTTTGGAATAAATGTTTGGATGGGTATTTTGGCAAATCGTCTCTTAGGACCAGTTATGTATGAAGAACATTTAAATGGAGAAAGATATTTTAACATTTTACGTACATACTGTAATAGATTTTTCCCCGAAGAAAGAATTAAAAGAAACCATAAAAGACAATATATTTATGTACATTTTATTTCAGAAGGATATTTATAAAGAGTTGATATTTTATATAAAAATTTATTATGATATGTATTTTTGTCCACAACTGTAGGATGTACGGGTCTATGTGATGTTTGCAGTTCGCGCCAATTTGGAAGTTGTAACAATGTATATATATATATATATATATATATATATATATATTGTAGCTGTTTTGATTTATTTTTATGTTAGGTAGGGGTGTCATGATGTTTCCGGGTCCCTCATGTTTTAGCGAGATTTGGTGGTTTTTGTGCAGATAGGTCGTGTTTTTATTTGTAATTGGATAGAACTTAATTTTATTAAATTCAAACTTTGGATAATTACGGTGTGCTTTTGATTGTGTATTGTTGTGTTAAATTAATTTTCGTTTGATTACAAGTCTATAGACTTGTAATTTATTTAATTTAAAAGACCTATCTGAGGAGAAAAAAATCTCTCGTTTTAGTGATTAGGATACAATAATTAATGTATGTATATTTTTCTTAACATATTTTTAGAATTTATAAGAGCTCAATAATTCAGTAATATTAGATTTGTAAGATTCTTGTAATCAGAGAAAATATCTAGAAAACTTATCAGTGTTTTTTTTTGAGAGTAGTTTTTGTTCATTTAAATTATTTTAGTACGTTAGAAGGCGGGTAAAGTTATTTGCTTCATGCATGTGTTTGCGCATGATTAATTTTTGGATGCGTGCGAAAATAGATAAATTTCTATTTGACGTTGGATGTGTTGGGTTAACGTAATTGTTGACATCTGATAAATTTTGTTTATATTTTAATTTTGAAAATCTTTGTTAGCGGTCAATTATTTTATTGAGGTTTTCCTCTTTGACTTTAATATTGTATCAAAGTTTCCTCAATGCTGAGATTTGTATCAGTTCGACGTTACACTTTGTAAAGTCGACTTTTTTTTATTTTTCTTTTTTTATTAAAAAATAAGGGGGGAAATGTTTGTTTAATTGATTTACACCTATTCTTTTAATTCCATTACACATATCCACCTGGATAATCTCTGAGGATCAAGGAGCTCTATGAAGGCGTACCAGACTGAGCATAGCAGGGAATCTATTTTGCAGTGTGAATTGAAATTAAAAAAGCAATTAACATCACAATCCACTGCAATACGTATCTGACTATCTTGACGACAATATCCCATTAAATCAATTACAATATTTATGGTGGCAACAAGATGGCGCACCAGCACACAATGCAGCTGTTGTTAGAAATTTCTTAAATTAAGAGTTTGCAAACCGTTGGACTGGAAATAGGGGAGTTGTTGAATGGTCTGCGAGATCACCTGATTTAAGTCTGCTAGATTTTTTTTGGGGGGGGGGATATGTTAAAAATAATATTTATAAAGTAGATGCGCCACAAAACATTTAAGAATTACGAGACAGACTTCAGAATGCCTTCAATGCAGTTCCTAGAAGAACTATACAAAGGGCAGTACAAAATTCCAGAAAGCGTCCCCAATTGTACATTACCGAAGATGGCCAGATAATTGAACATTTACTGTAATTGTTTATTGTTTACTTTTCTATGTATTTTTATTAATGTTTTTGTTATCTTGTACTCGCTACTGTTGAATTTCGTTTCGAAGAATAAAAAATACTTATCATATCTCGTTTCTCTTCGTTAGTGTATGACATTTTTGTATTATTAATGAACAATAAATGAAATGTTTGACAGATTGAAATTCCAAAGGCTACCTTATTTAATCTTATAATTTATTCTTTCAAATAAAACCGAATGTCAAAAACTTTAGTCAGCATGTGGTACATGGTTGAAATCAGAAATAAAAAATCTTTCTGAAGATGTCTAAATCCAATATGGCGCCTATAAGAAATTAGATAGTTGATGATGGCCAGAAAGAAACGAAACGTCGTATAAAAATTTAGAGTACACCACTGGATAGAGGTTTAGAAATGGTCACAAGGATGTGTTTTTATTTTTTCTCTACAAGGCCAAATGTCGATGCTACAGGTAAAAGAAGAAAATGGGGTTTTCGCGTTTTTTTTTTAATAACGAAGGTCATTTGTCACAGGTCTATTTTATTTACGGATTTATAACAAACACAAAATTTAACAACTTTGCCAAATTTAAACCTATACTCTATCTTCAATAATAAGAGAGATCCCCATGGTGAGGGCCGAAAATGAATCAGCCTGTATAATTGAAGAAAACATACTTGTGTACAATGGCAATTTAATGTTCTTTTTAGATCGATATAGATTTCGAATTGATGTTTAGTGATTCATCCCTTAAACTCCTGGATGCATGGAATAACTTCTTTAATAAAATATTGGAGTTAAAAAATGATTTTGTATCAGACAATGCTGCCATAGAACTGATTGATTATTTGGAAAACGAATTAACTGAAAGTAAGGTATTGCACTCACAGAACTTTATTCTTATTTATTTATTTTTAGATTCTAGTTTTATTTAGCATAAACATACTATAAATTAGAAACTAAATATTTATTTAAATACATTATTATTGCTAATAAACTCACACTATTGTTGATTTTTAGTTCCTATGTAGTAAGATAGTGAGATTTGTAAATATTTTCTTTCTGTAATAAATTTGATATCATAAATGTTAAATATTTTGTTCCATCTATTTACCTAATAAATACTACGCTAATGTATTAGTCCATAAAATACTATTTAGTGTTCAGCTAAATTATATTCATAATACTTATATGTCGTCAGAATACACCAGACTAGACATGTAAGGCGTAGGTAGCATTTAAACTTTCTCTCAATGATACGGTTTATTCCACATAGAAATCATTTGAGTAAGCAACTAATTATTTCCCTAAATTTACGTTTCTCAACAGAATTTTTCAAATTTATCCTCGCATCTATATTATAGATTTAGTAGTAGAAATGCTCTGCACGTTCATTTGTTTTCTAAGGTACAAATATAGAATTTGTACCTTATTTTATAACAAGATACTCGCAAATTACGTTTTCTTGTTTATTAAATTTAGTTTACATCATTGATTACAAGTAGTTGATTTGAAAATCGGTAGATACGTACTTTAAACGTATATTACGTATACTAAATTTAACACAAGTATTCAAAACACTAAACACTTCAAAAACACCTTACTACGCCACTTCACTGAACAAGTGAAGTTTTGTGGTAAGAGTTTATATTAAATCTGATTAAGAGATAAAAAAGAGCTGCCGTAATAGATATAAGGTAGGTAAGTAATTCTGACAAAATTATTGTTTGAAATAAAAAAGGAATATAGTAGCCTGAACTAAATATTTAGTAAAGTGAAGCACAATATACCGATAGGTCCAACTCGCAACGGGCCATAGGCAGCAATATACGTATGGAACGTAATGCGATGTGGCAACGTGTGTACGATGCCTATATTGAGTGACTTTCTTAAAATTTAAATTTATTTTGCAGAATTATTGATTTTTTTACTTCTATCTTTTAGAAAACGTTATTGTTTTTTTATTACTTAAAATTACTCTATATGAAAAATAGTATACCATAAAAGTGTAAACAAAGACAGTATACATTGAAACGAATATTCATTCAATTGTATTGTCATGAAAGTGAATTTGTCAATCGTTGTTAAATTTGTTAGAATGAATAGATATTTATATTTATCGGAAAATACTAATACTTAAAGCAAACAAATAAGGTGTAGTGTTTTGTTATAGGAATGTATAATATCCATTTCTTCCTGCATATTGATTATGCAGCTGATGCTTTCGTAATATGCTCATATTTGCATTATTTCAACTTATACTTCGGTCGATACATACCGACTTCCTTCAAACCAGGAGGAAGCTACAGTTGTAATTAAACTATACTTCCTTTTTTTTATTACCTACGGATATTCACGATTCCAAAATACGTTACAATGTTGCTTATTTTAGATTGTAATTAGCTGAATGCTGTCGCAAAACTGATCTCTGCATTTTTAAAAATGCCATAATAAAATTAACCCCTGCCCTTATTATAATTTTACAAAGGAACAGACACGTACTTCAATTTCTACGAAAAACTAAGCCTACAGTTCATGTATAATACAGTGATAATGAAGACTGGAGCGTTTGTCGACCTACAAAGTTGTACTTTACTTGTTTATTGTTAATAAAAGGCTGATGGAAATATTACGTGAGATTTTGGTATCTGTATTATAATAACATCACGATAATAGTAGAAATACAAATATGAGCATATTACGAAAGCATCAGCTGCATAATCAATATGCAGGAAGAAATGGATATTATACATTCCTATAACAAAACACTACACCTTATTTGTTTGCTTTAAGTATTAGTATTTTCCGATAAATATAAATATCTATTCATTCTAACAAATTTAACAACGATTGACAAATTCACTTTCATGACAATACAATTGAATGAATATTCGTTTCAATGTATACCGCCTTTGTTTACACTTTTATGGTACACTATTTTTCATATAGAGTAATTTTAAGTAATAAAAAAACAATAACGTTTTCTAAAAGATAAAAGTAAAAAAATCAATAATTCTGCAAAATAAATTTAAATTTTAAGAAAGTCACTCAATATAGGCATCGTACACACGTTGCCACATCGCATTACGTTCCATACGTATATTGTTGCCTATGGCCCGTTGCGAGTTGGACCTATCGGTATATTCTACTTACAATAAAAATATCTTTACTATAAAAAAATATATATTTCAAATAAACAAATACATCTAATTGTTACAATAAAATGTTTTGTTCTTCCGAGTGTTATTTCTGTTTGTATCAATAAAATTTATTGTTTGAAGTAAATATTTCATTTGATCAATTTTAGAAAATTTTATTTGATCTAAACATACATATCTCAATTATTTCAATGAAATGCAGTTACATTAAGTATTACATATATTTGATCCTATAAAACCTTTTATTTGAACACAACATCCTATTTGATTAATTTTATTAAAGCTATTATTGAAACAAACAAATTTTATTAACAAAATTATTTGCTTCGCCCAACAATATATTTGTTTGCCCATCTTTAAACAAAGATTTTGGTCACTACAACTAAAATTTGGTTGAGTATCTAAACAAAATGGGGTTTTCAGTGTAAGCTGAGGCAATGATATAAACGAGGAATTAAAAATCTCAATAACAGACTGCATTTTTATTTCTGATTGTTATTGTATTTTTGGTTTCATTAAGTTTTTTAAAGATTTATTAAAAAAAACGAAAAAACCCATGCATCACCCTTGCACACAACTTACTATTGCATTGTTTATTTACTCCCACTATGGTAAATAGACTATTGTTAAATTCACGATCGGTTAGTAAGTTCAACATTTCTAAACTTCAAACCGGTTAGAAAATGCGCTATTATTACATACCGAGTTAGGTAATAGCACTTTACCGGCTAACTTCTGTCACTTTTCCGACTAGGTAATGTCATTTCAATATTTATGAAATGTCAGTGTTAGGTATTTTATTAAGTAAATCAAATTATAATAAAACTATTCACAAATCTTTATTAAGTAAATAATAAGACAACGTTTTAATACAAAATTATTCGCTTTTGGAATTAATATTAATTTAAATCGTAGAGTAATAATTTTAATCGGTCAGAAATTTTTTTTTAATTCAGCATTAAAGACACCGATCAGTAGTAATATAGATATGTAACTTAATAACAATAATAACTATATATAGCTTGTGGACTAGGATCCGTGCGGGGAAAGGGGATAATTGTGTATGCAACCAACATAGCTGTAGTTATGGAGTTATTCAAATTTTATTTATGAAGGAAAAATAATATTTCCTTGGATTAATTTCGGTATTGCAATCAATATATGTAATTTAGAACCTATTACATAAACTTCCTAGACATATTCAATGCGGAATTTAAAATCGAACTAAACATCTTTTCCTCCATATTCTATTTAATTCTTTTCCATCGTCTAGAATATCTTCAAAATATATCATAAAATGTAAATTCAAATGAAGATTACAAACAAACGTAATTCGTATAAAAATATATGTAGGATCTCTACCATTTCTCATGCCAGATGAATTTAAAGAAATACAATAATATTTTCAAAAATTATATAGTTTGACGTTTCAGAATATGACACCATCCAGTTAATATTAATCTAAAAAATCTACAACTAATAACATAAAAAAATGGTAAAACTATACACTATTATCCAAAGTCCTAAATGCTACTTACACAAACAAACAATAAATCCAATGAAAGTTTATAACATATAACACGGGCACGAGATAACAAAATTTAAATACGGCGAATAATAATCGATCAAGATAGTCAACATTAAATTTTTCGTTAACATATGAAATTCCTACCCCATAGCAACGTCTAAATGCAACACCCTTGTGATGTTTAAGTTGCATAACTAATTCGCTTCCCCTCACATTGTTTAGATGCCGTACCCCGCAAAATTATACACGGATCGCTACCAAGCTACACATCTACATATAAGCTGTCCCGTATCGTTATGTTCAAATTTTAGGAGTGTAAAGTAGACTTCATTTCAAGTAACGAAAACGCAAAACTTATATATCCGTTTTTATTTGTTTCAAAGTTACAGATCTAGGAATGTGATTGTCAGATCACGAAAAAAAATGTAATCCCAAAGTCAATAAAAACTGATTTTATTTAAAAAAGTTCTATTAATAATATTTTCGAAATGTCCACCTCCTCGTTGAATGCAGGCTTGTGCCCGTAAGCCAACAGAAGAAGCACTTATCCCGAATTGCATACTTGTTTCGTCGAATTTGCTCGGCAGCCAGGTGAATACGATCCAACAACTCTCCCCTGTGTTCGAAACTTGCGCGTAGACTAAATTTTTCATGTACCCCCATAAATAAAAGTCAAGGGGATTAAGATCGGGTGATCTGGGTGACCATGCAACAGGACCACCTCGACCAATCCATCTTGGACAATTGATGTTAACCCAATTTCGGAGAGCAATTCCGAAATGTGGTGGTGCCCCATCCATGTGAAACCACATGTCTCGTCGAACATTCAGTGAGGCATCCTCCAAAAGACCTGTCAGTTCATCAATAAGAAATTGAAAGTAATTGTCCGCATTTAACCTCCCAGGAAGAACCCAGGACCAATCAACAAGTCATCGATTAGGGCCGCCCAAACGTTAATAGAATTAAAATTTAGATGGGCGTATAATTTTGGGATATTCTGATGACCACATGTGAAGGTTTCTCAAATTTGTAATACCACTTCTCGTGAACGTAGATTCATCTGTCCAGAGGACGGTTCCGCAGAAATTAAAATGAAGCCGTGACTGTCTTAATATCCAGGTAGAATAAACTAGACGAGCATAGTGGTCTGCCTCAAGCAAACCGTGTCATCTACGATAGTGGTATGGATATAAGTCCTCACGTTTTAAAATTCACCAAACTATCGTTCGTGGCACTCCTAGTTGTCTAGCGATTCGACGTACACTTGAAAGTTGGATTCCTTGTAACAATAGCTACTGCTTCTTCTTCTAAGTCTGCTGGCAAATTTACTCCTTGGTCGAAAAGATAATCACGCAGTCCGCGTTCCCGAAATTGTCTGTATACTTACAGAAACGTTCTGTAATGCGGAATGCGCCTATCAGGAAACCGATGTCGGTATTCAATAACTGCTTGACGTGCACTGCCGTTACAGTAGCCATACACAGAATGCATGTCCGCATACTCTTAAGAAGAAAATCGGTAAACCATTTTGAATAAAGAAAACGTGTTCACTCACTAATTAGCTATTGTATGAACTGAAACGTAATGTAATCCTTTATAAAAAAATGCAACGTTAACAGTCATCTGAACATAGTAAGAGCCTTCTTTATCATAAATCAATTTCCAGTACTCTCTTTTGTAGAACTCCAAGAAATTACTGTATGCACTACGACACGTGTTTATTTATTTTAGGATAACATTTTATTATGCGACGTTAACAATCACAGTCCTGTTATTGAATCGTATACCTTTTTTTAATAAAATTGACTTTATTGACTTTAGGATTACATTTTTTTTCATGATCTGACAATCACATTCATAGATCTTTAACTTTGAAACAAATAAAAATACTGTAAAAATACAAGTTTTGCGTTTTTGTTCCTTGAAATGAAGTCTACTTTACATTCCTAAAATTTGAACATAACGATACGGGACATCTTGTATATGTGATTTGTGATTAAAGACGTCGCAATTTCCCGAAACGTGGAATATGTCTAAGTGTATCCTATTTTTAAAAACTATTCGTCCTTTGATAATAAGAATTACAGACCGATTTCGGTTTTATCCAACTTTGCTAAAGGTTTTGAAAGAGCTATTTATTCATGTGTTTCATTAACGGTAATTCAAAATCCTTCACCAACATTACTACAATAAAAACTTTATATTATTCATATGTCAGATCGAGATTAGATTATGCAATATTAATTTGGTATGCTCACTATTAGTCTGAAATGAAATCTGGACAAAATTCGACGTAGATTTCCCAAGTATTTGTATTTTAAAACAGAGGCCACATATCCCACAAGAGGTTACGATAACGATTCATTAGAACGTATATATGGAATGACATCTGTGGAGACAAGATATATGCCAAATACTTGTATAATCTATGGTATATTCCAAAAAGAGAGTGACAAATTTCTGAACAGACCCCCAGCCCTAATTACAACCTAGACATTAATTTTACGCGGTAAATTTAAATTTGAAAATCTGTCTGAAATATAAAATCTGGAGCGAATTAAATTGTATATGGATTGTTCAGGGATAAATCCACAGTTAATACACCAGAATGGTAAATGTAGTAATTACAGCACATGAAAATAAGTAAATTTGTCTAAAAAACATATGTTATTTAATTTATTTGTTGGAAACAAAAGGTCAAATAGTACATGTCCTTACTGATAAACATTGTATGTAATACATAATATGTAATACAGTAGAAAATAGCTTAAATTCTACGACTGTAACAGTGTATTACAATTAATTCCAATTAAAACATATTAACAAGTTAGTAACAAAAATATCTTATGTTGTAAACTATTTGAAGATTGTTGAATTCAGTCTGCCGTTGGCGAAGAAATGGAATCATCACTACCACTGTTGTCTCCAAGAGAAATTATGAATGGTTCTATAACTTCATCGATAATTCCGTCAATATCTTTCATCCAAGCTTCTTTAATAACATGATTTATGCATTTTTGGCAAGTTGTTGCAATTACATTATTGATAGCATTATGTTAGAGCTGCATAACTTTATTTAATTTAAACGTTCATTTTTTGCAGGTACCTCATTTTTAATTTGGGCCCACACAAGTTCAATCGGAATCAGCTCGCGGTGGTATGGAGGTAAATGAAGAACAGTCTTGCGTTTTGACTTCGCAATTTCATCGATTACATATGAATTGTATTTACTTTTGATCATATTTACTAAGATCAACAATTCTGCTCTAACCATATACTCATCATACTCTATCCCCTTATTTCGTAACTAATTTTATATGTATGCGTTTCTCCACAATGTTGTTGGTGTCTTTTCAGCCTTGCGGCTATGATACGGCGCATTATCCATCACTACGACAGCATTCTCTGGTATATAGGGTAATATATTAGAGAACCAATCCTTAAACACTGTGGCATTCATTTTCTCATGATAATCAGAAGTTTTCTTCCTCTCAAACAGTTAAAAAACATTTTTGATGAAACCATCCGACTTGCCAATATGTAATGTTATCAGGCAACATCCCTTACCAGACGGATTTTTTAATCCTATTGTAAGTCCTTCCACAAAAGCCTGTCTATTGCTTAAAACACTTGTGTCCATTCATATATTCTGCACTGTATGGCCCTCATTCAACCAGGTTTCATCTAAATAGAAAATTGGTCTATTCTGGGATCTGTATAATGAAATATCTTTCAGATGTTGTCGTCTCCATCTTACGATATTATCTCTCTCAGAACGAACACTGTTTCTGCCACGTTTAGGGTATCTGTAATATTTAGCACAGTTATATTTAGATACATAAATATACCTACTATAAATATTCTCACTTAAAATTTAGTTGCTTCATTAAGCGGTAGAATGTTGAGCGACTCATATTTGGCAGTTCGCTGCTATTATTTATTTGAGTCAGCACTTTATCTAGCTTGGGCAGTTAATTTTGTCGAAACATGTTGTGAACAATTTGGCGAACAGCAGTTTTGACAGCCTCATCAAAAGATTCCAGTGCAGAATGCCTACCAGTTATCTTTTTTGGCCCTGAAGTTTTCTCTGTTTTCTTGTATTCGTTAATAACACGATATACTGTCGGTCTTGAAATTCCTACAATCATATCTTGTAAGACGGGGATATGTTATATATGTAACATATATAACATGCAACATATAATATGTTGCACTCTATAAAGTTACCTAGTTCTTGAGAAATATGCTTAATCATGTAACCTTTTCTCATGTCGAGTGTATCCGTTGTTTACAACCATTTATTGCTGTTTGTTTTTCAGCACTGCTAAAATGACTTGATTTCTCTCGTTTCCTTAGAGGACAGCACACATTTGTGCGTTTAGCACAATGCATCCATATCTAAAATCACCAGCTACAAAATTATAATTTTACAAGGACTGGCTTATTACTTACATAATCTATTAATCTTCAAATCGTAGTTATAAAAAGCACTAATCTACACCGCAAAATAGTTAAAGTAATATAATAATGATAATTATTTAATAATATGATTACAAAACTCTAGAAACGTAAACGTAATATAAAGATGTCAAAATATTTGACAATTGATGGCAAAAGGCGAATATTCTACGTTGTTAGTTTGCCTTACTCTGGACCAATACGAAACAACTGTTACTTGGGTCTGTTCAGAAATTTGTCTCTCTCTTTTTGGAATATAACATTGTGCACAACAACATCGATTGCATTAACTTGGTGTCACAGTTGTCTTTTCTCTTGCCTCGTGCTTTTTTGCGACAGCGAACTACCTTCTTTCCTCCCACGGCTAAAACAAACATAGTTTACGCATCTCCCGTTTTCGCCATGTGTAGCAATTTCAATGAGATTTCTGACACATGTGATTTAAATGTTATATGCTTTACTGGAGTCATTGAGATTACTATGTTGCGGTTCTTGTAGAATTTCTGTTTCAACTTATGTTTATAACTTGATTAATTATTCGAAAATAAAACACTTGGCTTAGTTTCACGACTTCTTTATTAGATATACTAACAATTGTTTCGGCTATTAGGCCATTATCAAAGAGCTATCTAAAACTAAACTTACTCTACTTAAGGTTAACTTATATATATCAGAATAATTGAAACATACATGAGTAGGTAAACCCCACCAGTTTTGTATAATATATAGGTATTTTTAATAATATAAAATATTATTAAAAATCTGGTGTGAAGAAAACGAATGCAGGTTCACTATTAATATTTTCTGTGAACGTGTCCGAATATATCCTATCCCCAGAGACAAGCTCATCGGTACGCCCCTGCTGGAGAAAGGATATTTCCAGACACATTCACAGAAAAGAACCACCTCGCCCTATCACCGTAATTATCCAGACCGAGCTTAGGTAGCGCCGAATTTACTTCTGCGCTAGGTCTGGATAATTACGGTGATAGGGCGAGGTGGTTCTTTTCTGTGAATGTGTCTGGAAATATCCTTTCTCCAGCAGGGGCGTACCGATGAGCTTGTAGAAAAGCGAAATACGTATCTACGTCTCTGGGGATAGGATATATTCGGACACGTTCAAAGAAAATATTAATAGTGAACCTGCATTTGTGTTCTTCACACCAGATTTTTAATAATATTTTATATTATTAAAAATACCTATATATTAACTTATATACCTGTGTTCATTATGGGTGGGAGAATGTGAGTAATTGATATTTAAAATTGCATCGATATAGGGGGTATTTATGAATTCTAATTGCGTGTTTGTGATAACTCGATTTTGTTTTTGGGCTTTTTTAATTTCAAAAATCTCTAATATATTTAACTTTTTACTTTTTACTACATTATGAATGAGGTTACAGCTATTTATATCGGGTAAGTGGTTCTGGTCTATACAATGTTCTGCGAACCCTGTGTGTTTAACACTATATTTTATATCTCTAATATGTTCTGTTAACCGTTTATTAATACATCTGCCACTCTGTCCGATATAAATAGCTTCACAATTCTGGCATTTTATGGAATATACTCCTGATTTATCTAAGTTATCTATTTTATCTTTAGTATTATTCAACAATGTACCTAAATTAACTTTATTTATCCACACTATGTTAATGTTGAGTTTCTTTAGTAATTTGTTTATTTTCTGTGTTATGGGAGGGATATAAGTGATTACATGCCAACTAGGTTTCTTTAATTCGGTTATTTCTGGGTATAACAATTTTTGAAGTATTTTCCTTTCTTTATGTTTTATCAGCTTATCGATGATATCTGGGTTGTAACCATTATTTTTTGCTATTATTTTAATTGTGTTCATTTCATTATTAAAGGCTTCCTTATTTAGTGGTATACTTGTTGCTCTATGTATATAGCTATGGAAAGTTGACATTTTAATTTTTTGTGATTGATTTGCGTTAGCGTGTACTATATTATCCGAAAATGTTGGTTTTCTATATATTTTATATAATAACTTATTGTCATTTTTGTGTATTGTAATATCTAGGAAATTCAATGTGTTATTCTGTTCTTTTTCTATAGTAAACTGTATTTTGGGGTTTAGTGTATTAAGTATTGTTAGGAATTCTGTTAATTGTCTATCGGTTCCCTTCCAAATACACAGAATGTCATCTACGTACCTGGCCCAATAATGTATTTGTCTTGTAACGGTATTATTAATTTTAAATAATCTTTTTTCTAAGTGATCTATGTATATATTAGCTAACAATGGGCTCAGTGGATTTCCCATAGGTAATCCATCTATCTGGCTGTAAATTTTATTTATATAAGTTAACCATAAGTAGAGTAAGTTTAGTTTTAGATAGCTCTTTGATAATGGCCTAATAGCCGAAACAATTGTTAGTATATCCAATAAAGAAGTCGTGAAACTAAGCCAAGTCTTTTATTTTCGAATAATTAATCAAGTTATTACAAGAATGTTTCACCAAGAAATATCTGCGAAGTCAACCAATGAAATTATGTTTATATTTGAAAAATGTGTTTATTATTATAAAATAAAAATAAAACTAATGGCTAAAATCTTTTTTAATACATAATCGTAAACCAACGACAATTGTTTCGCAAGCACAGTGGCTTTATCAGATACTTGCAACTACAGCTCTCGTTGATGAAAGACTCTAGGACTTTCATGTCTCCAAAATTTGGTATTGTGACTGTTCACGAATTCTTTGTCTCCCATTATATCAGTTTATTAATAAAGTCGACGTCTTTTCTGGACTTCTCTTGAACACTGACACAATAGGTTGCCCGTACTTGATTATCCATTGTTTTTAGCTCCTGTACTAATTGGAACTTATATTGAAACATGTGAAGACCTCGGGTCATACCAAGCTCATGAGAATGCCGTTGAGTGCATATTCGTATATGCATTTATTAATGCTCTGCCTTACCCGTTCAATATTTCCTTGCCAACGATTACAAACTAAATTCACCATTTAACCATTTAACCATTAGTTTTATTTCTATTTTAAATTATGGATTTTCATCAAGTAAAGGCCGGATCAATTCCATTATGTATTATAATTTTTTTTAGATAAATTTTGATTGTGTTATTGAGTCATAATTTACTTTATTAATAAGTGTTTGTCATATTTGTCCTGTTATTATAACACGTATTTCTGTTGGACAGTAAATAAATAAATAAATTAATTCTTAACTGGTGATGTCCCAAATAAGTTAACTGGTAATGTGACCTCAAATTAACACTGGGTCAAAAGCAAAACATAATTGGTAAATTAATGCTCTATTTTTGATAACCTACACTTCTTAACCTTTCAGGAAGATCAATCATGCCAAGTTTTATTGCATTAAAACTAAAAAAGATATTTTCTTAGTAAAAGAACATTAGAATATAATTTCATTAATTGATGTAGCAGACACTTCTTGGTGAAACATTTTGTAATTAACAAATTATTATAAAAACACACTTGGCTATTTCACAATTTTTTATTAGATCTATGTCTAACATATGTTTCGGCTGTTATGCCATTGTCAAAGAGTATCTTAAAACTAACCTACAATACGTGTCCTTTTAACTTTTATACCTATATTTTAGTGCTAGGGTGCTGGTTGGGACATATTTACAATCACGTCTATTATGGGAGTGTTAACAAATTCTAACTGTGTATTCGTAATTATTCTATTTTGTTTTTGTGATTTTTTAATTTCTAGTATTTCTAATAAATCTAGTCTTCTACTTTTTATTACGTTATGTAACACGGTGGAGCTATTCATATCGGGCAAATGGTTTTGTTCGATACAGTGTGTCGAAAAACCTGTGTTTTTATTACTATACTTTATATCTCTTACGTGTTCGGATATGCGTTTTTTAATGGATCTTCCACTTTGCCCTATATATATAGCTTCACAGTCATTACATTTTATTGTGTATACTCCTGATTTTTCTATATTTTCTATTTTATCTTTGTTATTATTTAACATTGTACCTAATTTTGTTTTATTGCTACATATGATGTGAATATCTAATTTTCTTAATATTTTGTTTACTTTGTTTACAAAGTAAACAAAGTGATTTTTCTATATTTTCTATTTTATCTTTGTTATTATTTAACATTGTACCTAATTTTGTTTTATTGCTACATATGATGTGAATATCTAATTTTCTTAATATTTTGTTTACTTTGTTTACAAAGTAAACAAAGTGATTTTTCTATATTTTCTATTTTATCTTTGTTATTATTTAACATTGTACCTAATTTTGTTTTATTGCTACATATGATGTGAATATCTAATTTTCTTAATATTTTGTTTACTTTGTTTACAAAGTAAACAAAATATTAAGAAAATTAGATATTCACATCATATGTAGCAATAAAACAAAATTAGGTACAATGTTAAATAATAACAAAGATAAAATAGAAAATATAGAAAAATCAGGAGTATACACAATAAAATGTAATGACTGTGAAGCTATATATATAGGGCAAAGTGGAAGATCCATTAAAAAACGCATATCCGAACACGTAAGAGATATAAAGTATAGTAATAAAAACACAGGTTTTTCGACACACTGTATCGAACAAAACCATTTGCCCGATATGAATAGCTCCACCGTGTTACATAACGTAATAAAAAGTAGAAGACTAGATTTATTAGAAATACTAGAAATTAAAAAATCACAAAAACAAAATAGAATAATTACGAATACACAGTTAGAATTTGTTAACACTCCCATAATAGACGTGATTGTAAATATGTCCCAACCAGCACCCTAGCACTAAAATATAGGTATAAAAGTTAAAAGGACACGTATTGTAGGTTAGTTTTAAGATACTCTTTGACAATGGCATAACAGCCGAAACATATGTTAGACATAGATCTAATAAAAAATTGTGAAATAGCCAAGTGTGTTTTTATAATAATTTGTTAATTAGAATATAAGTATATTGAATATATTCTTCGAACATATTTGAATTTTCTATAGAAAACTAAGAAAATGACGCGCTAAAATTGGCCTATGAGCCCAAGTGAAAAAAAAATAATTCAGTTCATACTATAACAGTTCACGAGTTTTTTTCAGTCTTAGCATGTTGGTTTTTTACATTTAATGCAAGCATAAGGTGTTTTATGACGCACGTTTTCCTCGTAGGAAATTTTTCTCCGACTACTTTATCAATTAGAACTTGTATTGGAAGCACCCTGCTAATATTCATGCAAATTTTTCTTGCAATTCTTGTCTTTTAGTAAGCTGTGGTGTTAGTAAATTATATAGCAACCAAAATTGAATCTAGTAATTCCCTCAATAGAATGTGCTGGGCTGTAGACAACATATGCATCCGATGAAGCTACATCTAAGATTCAACAAAACCATTGGCCATCTTCTCGTATGACGACTGTTGGAATACCTTCTGAGGTGTTAAAAAAACAAATTATTTCTGGCATTCCAGTATCATTGTCCACACATGCACTGTAATGCATGGACGACACAAGAATGACAGCCTTATTTGACTTTGCCACATGTGAAATAATAGTTCGGTCTTCCGTGAAGCCATACAAAGTTTCTCTGAGTGTTCTGATTTTGTTGGGAATAAATTCAGATGGAATTTTCCTTTTATGTTTTCTTAATGTTCCCACGTATGCTATACCGTTTGATCTCAAGTTATTAACCAGTTCTACTGCGGAAAAGCAATTTTCTGCTGTAAAGTTACGGTTGGTTTTATAAACTGGCTTGCACAATCGTAGCACAGATTGGGTAGTAACACTAAACCTTCTCTTCTCTGCATCTAGACCAATTCCATCGGTATTTTTGTCCCAATAGATACGTATATGCATTAAATAGCACACTACTTTAATTCTATATTTGCATGGCTTCATCGGAATATATATTTTAAGTTTGCATCTTCCGAAAGCTGACGAGTATTTCATGCTGCAGGTGGATCCAGGAAAATATGAAGTTTGACACTTGCATATGAACGTATCAAACAATTCAGAAATTGCAGTACATTTGTCAGTCTTCATTCTCAGTCTTACATTACACAACGAAAAATATATATACCAGTGCCATCGGGTGCAAATAGTGAATCCACAACTTTATGGTTAAACTTGAAAATTGTTGAATATAAAAACAACCCCAAAAAAGTTTTCAACTCAACAATATCCATATCAGCCAATTCGGGTCTGTTGTCGTTTGTATTTAGACCTAATAGCAGGTAATTTATTATTCCTCCATTTTAGAATCCTATCAACCATGCTGTCGGAAAATACCCTACCAAAAATGTAAATTGAACTATTTTAGGGTAAAGGAAATGCAGTTGAAATTCTGAGGATGTTATGTGCAGCAGTTCTTACATTTCTAGTGGGAGGAACGCTTAACCATTTGAATCTGTTTTCTCATAATAACTCTTTTTTATGTTATCACTTTCGCTTTCCATTTCATAGACTTCCATTTCGTCGTTCTCCTCAGGTATAAACTCATTGCAGAGTTCATCATCGTTCACATCACCTTCTTGCTCACTATCTGTTTCATGATCACTAGGTTCAAAATTTTCGTCAAGATCGCTATTGTGAGAATTCTCATAATCAATAAACCATTTCAGTAATGTTCGTTCATAATGTGGATAAGAGAATCGAACGCGTTTGCTAGAAGTAGCCATAGTTTCAACGCACACTGTTCTCTTCAAATAAGGTAACTGGTGATGTGCGATTAATATGACGTATTGAAAAATTGAACACGTTGTAACTTGTAAATGCTCGCTCTCAAAAATAACCGAACTCTACAATGTGCTTTTGATAACTAAACTTGAAGGTAGACCAAAGCTAGTCTTGAAAAGTTTGTGGTAAGTGGGGATTCGGAGCAAACCCGAAGATGCACGACACCAAATTGACCGCACATCACCAGTTAGGGGTTAAACCAGGCACGGTTCGTGATTACTATTTGGGAGTGCATGTACAATGAAGCGAGTACTTCGTGTATTCTCGTGTACTAACTGTAGCGTTTTCTTAGTAAACACCGAAAACACACGAGGCACTCGCATCATTGTACATGCACTCCCAAATACGTCATCACGAGCCGCGCCTGGGTTAAACAATTGTTAAGTGTAATCATTAAAAAATAAAAACTGAAAATTTTAACAATCTGTTTATTTTTAATAGATACTGTAATTCTTTTTTGGTTTATATTAAGAGACTTTATAACATTGAAAAATTTTTAATATATGGACATATTTTAAATTGAAAGATTTTATTGTAGCTAAAATTACGATTTAAAGTTTTATCCGTTGAATCGATTGTTAATTGGGACCTGTTTATTGTTTGCGTCTTTAAACACTAAAACAAAAATTTTAAAAAATATATTGAGCTAAGTTTTAAATTAGTAATTATTACCTGCAGATACTACGGCGGCTTCAAAACCTGCAAGAAAAAAAAATTATTGCTAAGCGTATAATAAAATTCGAAATAAACAGTTTGTGAATTTTTCTCTTTAAAGAGATCATAATCAACAGCTTTATGAAATTCGATAGTATTAACAGGTAAAACACGAGGACGGATTAACCCTTAATTAGACGCGCCCAAAAATTTTACATAATTGGTCGGGCGGTGTATTTTAGGCACCGCATATGATTTAATGAAATTATCATGTGTTTCAGAAGAATATTCTTTTGTTTTTGTTTTTATTTATATTAAATATGATAAAACATTGAATTACATAAAGCTTCTACTAAAATAAAAGGAACTTTATTGTTACTAAAGCAGAAATAAACATTATTCTTTGGATTTCATTAATTGACGTAGCAGACACTTCTTGGTGAAACATTTTGTAATTAACAATTTTAGTATAAAAACACACTTGACTATTTCACAATTTTTTTATTAGATATACTCGTATTTCTAGCATATGTTTCGGTTGTTACGCCATTGTCAAAGAGGATCTTAAAACTAACTTACAACTTAAAACTAACTTACAATTCAAATAATAAATAATAAACCAAGAGTACTTACTTTTTTATTATTTGAGTAAAAGAAAGCACGTAATGTCTTTCTTATACACTGTTTTAGTACACCGAAGTAAAATATTAATTCGAAACAAAATTTTATTAATTACATATAAATGTGTATATGTGAGTCAACGTCGTTTTTATTTAAGCTAAAGAAAACACATAATAACTTTTGTATACACAGTTTTAATAAATCGAAGTAAAGTATCAATTCAAAACACAAAATTTTATTAATTTCAAATACAGTAAATGCAAAAAAAGAACATGAGAAAATATAAATACATCCTAAGTTTTTTTTTAATAATCTAATTACATATATTTTAGATTTTATTTTTTATACGTATCATCGAGAACGCTTCATAATCTAGAAAAACCGTCTTACATTTTTTTTTGTATCTAACATAATAACAGCACCGTTCGTGATAGTATATCTCTAGATATTAATAATGTTTCGCATGCGGGAACCAATTCGTTACTCATGCCTCTGCTTTCGCTCCGAATTGGTCCACTCTACTTACAATATGGGCCCTTTTAACTTTTATACCAATTTTTTAGTGTTGGGGTGATGGTCAAGACATATTTACAATCGTGTCTATTATGGGGGTGTTAATAAATTCTAACTGTGTATTCGTAATTATTAATTATTATATCTTGTTTTTGTGCTTTTTTAATTTCTAGTATATCTAATAAGTCTAGTCTTCTACTTTTTATTACGTTATGTAACACGGTGGAGCTATTAATATCAGGCAAATGGCTTTGTTCGATACAGTGTGTTGAAAAACCTGTGTTTTTAATACTATATTTTACGTATCTTACGTGTTCGGATATGCGTTTTTTAATGGATCTTCTGTCTTATTTTGGTTTGGTATTTATTAGTGGGGTCATTTTTTAATTTTTAGAATTAATTTGTGTTGAGTAATTCATAAATTTTATCATTGTACCTATTTGGATCTTTCTAATATTGTGACTGTATTTCCTTTATTTGTTTTTGTAATAAAATAAGACAGCTATTAAATAATAACAGTAACCTAAAAAACAAAAACTTAACAGTAATGAACCCCAGTATCCCAAGGTTATATGGCCAATCGAAATTACATAAAAATAACACCCCAATGAGACCTGTACTATCATATGTAAATGCACCCTCATATAAACTATGTAAATATTTAAGTAAAACATTACCGGAAAAAATAAAGTTCAAATCCGATTATGCAATAAAAACACTATTGAATTAACCAATAAATTAAAAGAAATCACATTACCAAATAACGCGAAATTAGTATCCTTTGATATTAAAAGCCTGTTCACTTCAATACCAATACAAGAGATAAAAGACATAATAGAAAACCAAATTAATGATAATATTTTAGACAACATAGAGAAAACACAATTAAGAGAGTTATTAAAGTTAATCCTAGATCAAAATTACTTCAAATTTAATAATGATATATATTCACAAGTAGAAGGATTACCTATGGGAAATCCTCTCAGCCCAATATTGGTCAACATTTATATGCATAACTTCGAAATAGGTCCATTTAACAGAAATAACAACCTAATCAAACAAATCCTTTTCTGGGCCAGGTATGTCGATGATATAATTTGCATCTGGATAGGTACATACAGGCATCTAACAGAATTCTTGAAATTATTAAACTCATTAAACCCCAAAATACAATTCACAATAGAAAAAGAAGAAAACAACAAATTAAATTTTTTAGATATTACCTTATACAGAAACAATAACAATCTTTCATATAAAATTTACAGAAAACCAACATTTGCAGATAATATAATACATGCGGAAGCGAAATAAGATACTAAAATAAAAATGTCAACATTCCATAGTTATATACATAAAGCAACTCACATAACATTGAATACTGATGCTTTTAAAGAAGAAATAATATATATTAAAAAAATAGCAGAAAATAATGGATACAATCCCAACATAGTAGACAAAATATTAAACCGAAAAGAACAAAAGAATATTCAGAAAAAATTCTTATATCCGGAAATAAAAGAAAATAAACCCACTTGGCACGCAATTACATATATTCCCCAAATCACAGACAAAGTAAACAAAATATTAAGAAAATTAGATATTCAAATCATATGTAACAATAAAACAAAATTAGGTACAATGTTAAATAATAACAAAGATAAAATAGAACATATAGAAAAATGACTGTGAAGCTATATATATATATAGGGCAAAGTGGAAGATCCATTAAAAAACGCATATCCGAACACGTAAGAGACTTAAAATATAGTATTAAAAACACAGGTTTTTCGACACACTGTATCGAACAAAGCCATTTGCCTGACATTAATAACTCCACCGTGTTACATAACGTAATAAAAAGTAGAAGACTAGACTTATTAGAAGTACCAGAAATTAGAAAAGCACAAAAACAAAATATAATAATTAATAATTACGAATACACAGTTAGAATTTATTAACACCCCCATAATAGACACGATTGTAAATATGTCTTGACCATAACCCCAGCACTAAAAAATAGGTATAAAAGTTAAAAGGGCACGTATTGTAAGTTAGTTTTGAGATCCTCTTTGACAATGGCGTAAAAGCCGAAACATATGTTAGAAATATATCTAATAAAAAATTGTGAAGTAGCCAAGTGTGTTTTTATACTAAAATTGTTAATTATTCTTTGGTTTAAAAAAATTACAAAATAAACACAATCTTTTGGTTCTGAAAAATGTGAAAAACACTTAAAAGAAATACGGCTACGTATAAGGGAAATAAACATTATTCTTTCTCTCTTGAAAAATGGTTCGAAAAATAATATGAAATACATTTTTTATTAATTTTCCTATTCTTGGATAATCTCGTTTGAACACTGCTTACACTGTAAACATTTTTTACTGTGCTCCTTACACCCAAATGAGCGGCAAGAATCACATCGCATTGTTGTTACCCTATTTTTCGATCTTCCGCAAATATGATACCTTCTTCTCATTTTTGCTGGAGGCCGGTCTTCTCTTTCCATCTGTTCTTCCTCCTCGACGTGTTTTTTCAATATCAGCTTTATATCAAAAGTTAGACTTTTATTCTGCAAGCGATCACGGAGATGATGCTTCATGAGGCTAATTGCAAGTGTTTTTAGAAAGAGTCTTCGTGCTACTCCTTCATTCGAAATGCTTGTTATGCAATATTTGAGCGTTTATTACGGAAATGTCTAAAAAGGAAAAAAAACGCACACAAAGGCCATCTCTTTGTTCTTGTTGATACTGAATAGTTTGAACAAAGTTGATCTACGGTATCTACGCCGCTCTTAGTTATGTTATCGTCGTGAATTATTTCCGACTTCTTGGTCTTCCCATTTAGGGAACAGTTATCATGCATGGTTGAGATTAAAACAACTGATTTATTTTTCTTGGGTACGTAGGACGTAATTGTGATGTGTTCTTGAAAACCAAATAAAGAGGACCCGACTTTTCTCCTTTTATTGAGTAAAAATTCAGAAGGAATTTCCCTTTTATTTATTCGCAATGTCCCCAGAAATGTGATTTTACTTGCGAGTAACGATTTCGCTAATTGATAACTACTATACCAATTATCGCATGTTAGGTTTCTATTCTGTCCTTTTACATGATCCACTAGTCTTATAACTATTTCTAAAGATCCGTTGTTGACAGAATAAGGTCCATCTGGCTGTTTCCCGCAATAAACTTCGATTTTACTAGTAAAAAAAGTTTTTGCATCGCAAAGTGCAAACATTTTTATACCGTACTTAGCGGATTTACTAGCTATATATTGTATGAAATTGCAGCGTCCTCGAAATGGCACCAACATTTCATCTATTGTCATTTACTCACTTATACAGTATGTATTTTTAGAGTTTTCATTTAGAGAATTCAATATATACCTGATTGAGCTAGCTTATCCAATTTACGTCTTTGTTCCCTTGTGGATATGTCATCAAATCTCAGGACTCGTAATATGAAAAGAAATCTCTTGTAACTCATACAAGCACGAAGTATTACCTGTACCATCTGTTCCCCATAATTCTAAGAAAGTTGTATGATTGGCTCGTTTCACGCCAGATAAAAAAAGCAACCCAATAAATACTAACATTTCATTCTTAGATATATATCTGTGGTCTCTCTATCTTTCAAATTTGTGTTTTATGCTATCTATATATTTATTTGAGCATGTTATAACCGCGTCTATCATTTCCATTGAAAATATTTTCAAAAAAGCGTCTCGTTTTCGATATTTCGAGCATTCAATTTTGGCCCCGGCAATATTTTAACCAAATTACATGTTTTAGTTCTTATTGCCTTACGAACTAAGCGTACTTTGGACCTCTTTATCGTTTTATCTTTGCCGGAATAAAATTAATGACTGGGAATTCCAGTATCTGAGTTTTCTTCTGCACTCTCGTCAGCGGAGGCCTTGGAATGAGTGTCATGCTCACTAAAAGCCACTTCTTCATCATCCAGATCATCAATTTCCTCATCTTCAATTTCTACAATTGTTTCCTCTTCCTCAATGTCCATAAGGAGTGCCAACTCTTTATCTGTTAGCCTTTTTGGGTTCTTAATTTTTATGTTATCCCTAAAATAAATCACAATAAATAAAATAAGCAAAAAACATTTCAAAAATCACATAATTAAAAATAAGTATCTTCTTCTTCTTCTTCTTCTTCTTCTTCTTCTTCTTCTTCTTCTTCTTCTTCTTCTTCTTTCGATAGGCGTATCGCCTGTTTAGTTCCGGTTTCTTTGTGGCGGCAGTTCTTGTGAATTTGATTGCCAGCTGTCTCGCCAGCGTTTTGGTGGTCGTCCTATGGGTCTTCTTCCGTAAGGTATGTTGTTTCGTACTATTCTGGCCATTCTGTCGGGAGTCATTCGGCTGACATGGTGGTTCCATTCTCTTCTTCTTTTCCGTATCCATCTGACTACGTCATCCGTTTGACACTTCTCCCTTATATCTGTATTTCTTTGCCTATCATGTAATGTGTATCCTGTTATCGTTCTTAGAGTCTTCATTTCGGTTATTCTTAGTATCCTCTTTGTTATCGTCGTTTCCGCTCTCGTCTCCGCACCATATGTCATCACCGGTCGTACGCATGTTTTGTATATCCTTGATTTGCATTCCGTACTTAGGTGTTTGTTTCTCCAGATTGGTTACCTAAGATGTCCAGATATTGCTGCTGCTTTGTTTACTTGTTTCCTCACCTCATCACCCAAAAACCCTGCGCTTGTAATTTTGCACCCAAGGTATTCGATTGACATGGTTTGGTCGACGGTCTTATTTTCTATTACCAATTTGCAGCGTACAGGTTCTTTTGCTATGGTCATGCATTTGGTCTTGTCTATGGAAATTTCCATGTTATGTTTTCCTGCCTGTTTGTTGAAAGCATGTAACATTCTTTGTAGGTCGTCCTCTGATTCGTCAATAAGTACTGCGTCATCAGCATAGCATATTTTATTTATGTTGTGTATGCCCATCCGATATCCTAATCCGGTGTTCTTTACAGCTTTCACCAGCTCATCCATGATTGCGTTGAATAATAAAGGACTGAGACTATCGCCTTGACGGATGCCTGTTGTGGTTCGTAGGTGTTGCGTTAGGGTGAGGTTTGTGCGTATTTGCGTTCTTGTGTTCGTGTTTAGGTCCTTAATGAGTTCTACGTATTCTTTCTTCGTATTATTGTTTTCCAGGATCGTGATGACGTCTTTTAGTTGTACTCTGTCGAAGGCCTTAGTTAGATCTACAAAGCAAAGATAGGCAGGGGTGTTGTACTCCAATGATTTTTTAATCAGTTGTCTGAGTATGAATAGAGCGTCAGTGGTGGATCGACTTCTTGGAAATCCTTGTTGTTCTTCGCTTATTGGCATTGTTGGGGTTATTTTGTCCGCAATGATCTTAGTTAGGAGTTTTAGCGAGGTGCTCAACAATGTTATCCCACGGTAGTTTGCTGGATCGGTTTTGTCTCCTTTTTTTTTGAAGATGGGTATTGTTACGCTGTTCTTCCATTCTTCAGGTATTCTTCTATGTTGTAGTATGATATTAAACAGTTTTGTGTATTCTTTTATGGTGGCAGTTCCTCCATTTTTTATTAGCTCATTTGGTATTTTGTCTTGGTTTGGAGTTTTCCTGTTCTTAAGTTTCCTCGTTGTCTCTCTTACTTGCTCTTCGGTGATTTGCGTGCACTCTTCTGGTGGGTCGTTTTGTATGTCTTCTTCTTGTGTTTCTACAGGGTTCTCTATGTCTGCGTAAATATTTCTGAAATATTTCTCCCAAGTTTCTTCGGTAATTGTTCTGAGTTGTATTGTTTCAATCGTTCCCCGTTTCATGTCTCTTAGTAGTTTCCAAATTCGTTTTTGTTCTCCATACATGTCTGCTTCCATTTCGTTACTGAATTCCTGCCAGTATTCTTCCTTGATCTCTCTAACCCTATTATTGACCTTGTTCCTAGTTTCAATATACTTATTTCGGTTTTCTTGAGTTGGAGATTCTCTGTATTGCAAATAATTTTTCTTCTTTTCCCTTGTGATATCCTTGACTTCCGTTGTAAACCAAGGTTTATTGTTCGGTCTACTGTTCTGCGATACCGTGCGTGTGCCTAGGGTTTCTTCGGCGGCTTTATAGATGTTTTGTTTCAGTTTATCCTATGCTGTTTGGGGAGTGTCGGGTTGTATTATTGGGTTAAGAGTAATGTATTGTTTGCATCGGTCTGCGTATAGTTGTTTCGTATTTTCCTGGTTGAGCAATTCTATGTTCTAAAAATAAGTGTGTACTTACATAATCGGTCGCGCGGTGTATTTTAGGCACCAACTTCTCTAAACTTCAATACAACCACTCTCCTGCGTATCGTAGCAAACTAACATGATACACGTGTAAACACAACAGTCGGATGGTAAGGTACTTGGCGCGGTAGAGGGAGGAACGCTGAATTGACCGTTTTCTGCGCATTCTGCTGCAAATGGTGTACAAAATACACCAGCGCGCCTAATTAAGGGTTAACATATAATGTCTTCAACAACAGTATTGTGTATAATGGGGGACAGAAACTAGAAAAGATAATTTCAAATATCTCATCTCAGCATACAATTTCATTCTCCTGTACCGTAGTGTCATTTATCGAGACTTTGAATTATGGGATGTGTATCAGGCAACAATTCGTGGTGGAATTTTTAACATTGGAAGGTTGCACCCTCGTCGAAATTTACAGGCGCTTGAAAGCTGTTTATGGCAACTATTGTGATGTGTGGTATAGTGATGTCGAATGTTTGCCAGTAGATTCGAGTACAAAACTCTGCCATAGAGACGAAATAAAGTTGTTTTACGAAAAACGATTAGATGGGCAAGTATCAATATCGCATGAGAAGTATCAAAGGCAAGCGAATGTACTTTTTTAAAAATATATAGCTCAGCAACTAGGCATTAATCAAGAAAGAGTATAGTACGTCGAATTTAGGATATCATTAACCAGCATCGTCGTGAAGGTGACGATTTTCTCATGAACTTCACCACCAGAGATGAATCTTAGGTTTATTATTATATCTCATGAAATTACATGATGAAAACAGTCAATGGAATATAGTTGTCTGGGTTCTTTGCGTGTTCGTACATGCGGAGAGCTCAATGGAGTCCCACAGAAGCCTTCCAACGCAGAAAGTAATATGTAATTCTGTTGGAGAGTAAATAAATACATAATGATTAAATTCTGGGTATTTCTATACCCAACAAGAAGCATATAATCTGTACATATAATTTGGTTAATTTAGTATAGAAAAAGTATAGATCGCTTCTAAATTGAGTTATCCAGAATACCCCACTTTTCGTCGTATCCACTGTTTGCTGTTAAATTTCTACATGCTAAGTGACTTCTCTTCTGGTTGGCATTGTTTACAATTTCCTTTATTTAGAAAGCTGTGACTTGATATTGATATCGTCAAGTAATCGCAATTAATTCCTAATGTAATCAGTTTCTTCCGTCGTGTTAAAATCTGTTGAGTTATTTATCGTATTTCGTACTATCTAGTGGTATAGTTTCAGAGAAGTTTCTCATTTTTGATTGATTTCTGTTTTTTATATTGAACAATTTTTGTTGTATTTAATCTAACAAACCACGGTTAAGATATTATAACCATAAAAATTCAATAAGCAAGTTAGTATATAAAAAAAGATATATTATATCTTGAAAATTAAAAATTTATAGGCAAATTACCACTATTAGGGAAGCAGCGTGTGTATGGATCTCCAGTATATCCAGATATGCAGTTACAAACCAGAAAATTTTTGCTAGCGACACACACAGCATCTATTCCACAAATATCTTGGCAAGGATCTGCGCATTTCTTATTCAGGCAAGACTGTTCCAAGGGACACTCTGCGTCTACTTCACATTCCGGTTTACAAACGGGTGGTACACCAATTTGTCCTGGTGGGCATGCGCAAACGGCGCGTTCGTCTACAATTCTACATACAGTATTAGGTCCACAAGAAGTTGGACTACACGTTTTGTCCGGTGATTCTGAAAGTTATCATAGAATTTCACATAAAGATTAATAATATCAATTGCATATTATTATTTTTATTTTATACAGTAGTAGTATATTTCTACTACTTAATATAAGAAAAAGAAAATAACAGTAATTATTTGAAAACGTTGCGTGATTTTCGCAGACGCAATAGCATTATTCGTTTATGTCCAGTAAATTCACGAATCAAAGCTACGACTATATTAACAAATAAATTTATCCTGAACAAATAGCAAATTTATTTTAGTTCTCTGATTTAAGAAGATATACTATTTTTGCATATAATGCGTTATTTTGAGTAAAGTTTCGTTTATACACTTGAAAAATTATAGATAGTATATTAATTAATATACTGTCATTTGTGTTTTATATTCCTTGATAAAGGCATCATTTGCCGAAACATGTAGGACTATTTTAAATACATATATTTTGAAGTAACGCCAGACCTTAAATCGCCAACAAATTGAATTTACCATATATATATATATATATTAGAGTGGTCCAAAAAATTTTTGTTTTGTTTTTCAGATTGGCCACCCCGTAAATTTGTAACATGTATCCATAGCAATAACATTGTATTATTTCAGTTGGCTAGCTTTACCGGAAGAGGGTGCTCAATCGAGTGCTGTTTTTGAAATTTTTGAGAAAAATGCTTGATTTTTATTTTTAAATGCTTTTATTTAACTCTCCTTGTCTGTTTGTTTTTATGTTTGTACCGGATTCTTGTGATCGAATTTTCACGACCTTCCCGACTAGCTAGACAATGACAATGCATTATTCAATCATTTTTTACACGATTTGATTTTTTCTCGCGGTTAACCTAAAAGCATATTTTCAAATTTTTTTGGATATTCTTGTTTTATTACAGGTCAGACTCAGTGAATCAGAGCAATAAAATGAGTTCATCAACTCGAAAAAAAGACGATATTTTTCTACTTGGATGTCGGGATGTTGAGTCATTGGTAAGGATTAACCAACTTCCAACTCTTCGGCAAGTTCTACTTTGTTATCACCACACATTAAATGAATCAAGGAATGTGAAAGATTCTGGGCATATGCTTATTCAAGAAGTCATAGAAGTGTGGAGCAAATCTGGTATTCCAACCAGGCAACCAAATCACTGCGTTGAAAAACTTATAAAATTCATAAGAACTGGCCGCTTTTAAAGAAAAATAAAACAAGAAATTCGCAAGCACAGAAAAATAGAGAGCATTTGTTTACAGAAGAGCTAGACAAAGTTTTAGATATCGCCCATGCAAATGCTATGAATTCAATCAAAATTGCAGAAGATAGAAAGTTTCTCATGGATCAAAGAAGTGAGCGTAAGATGATCATGACATCGATTGACAAGAAGCTAGAAAAGACCAAAGAACCTTCTCTCAAACGAAAACAAAGAGCTGAAGAATTAAGAAAAAATGCCGCTAAACATAATGCTTCAATTTCAGTAGTGTCAAGTCAAGAAATAGAACTTGATTTAAGCTGCAGTAGCACTTCGAGTGCAACTACCAATTTGAAGGATAAGCAAGAAGATGATTTTATGGTTACTTTACCAAAAAAGACACAGGTCGCTACAAGTAAAAGTGTCGTTGTGCCATCGACTAGTGGTATATTTACACAACATGTTACCAGCGCTCTGAATCGTAACAAAATAACCGACAGAGAAGCAGTGCGACTGATTATTCCATTGTCTGCGTGGCACTCTCCTCGAAGCAAAGACGGACCGTGATCTTTTATGGCTTGCTTGTCGTCATCACGTGTTTGAAATAATGCTTTCAAAAATATTTACACTGTGCTTTGGGCCATCAAACTCTCCTAAGATTCCATTATTCAAAAGATTCAGCGATGTTTGGGATACATTACCAAAAGATCACTACGATTGTCTTGACTTCAATACTAGCGCGAAACAGTTTGCCGAAAATACTCTTGAGAGTCTTACGACTGATATAGCTAGAAAAAAACAAGTTCGTGGTGATTACAACTAGCTAATAGAGCTCACAATGATTGTTCTGAACAAACCACCTACAAGGATTAGTTGGCGTACTCCGGGACCAATGCATCATGCTCGATAGATGGCAAAACTGCTGTATGCTATGAAGATTTTTCTGTTTTCGAAATAATTCTCAAGCATTTAAGCTAACCAAAAGAGAAGAAAAACAAATTGTTCGATTTGTTAGTTTCGGTGCACTCATATATACGAAGATTTGGATCGAAGCGCCTTTGGCAGCTGATGCAGCGATTAATGACCAACTTTGAAAGAGATTAAAATTATAAGAAGTAATTGATCCCGAAATCAGTGCAGCAGCAAGGGTTGTCTTAGAGCGTCACTTGTGGTACTTATCTGATGAGCTAGTTGCCTTTGCCTTGTTTTCTGACAAGCTGTCTTATGACGAGAAAATGGCCATTGTTCAAAGAATGGATGTTGACGGCGGTTCTCGTTTAGTAAGAGGTGACTCTACCAAATTATCCACGGAAGCCACATTAGAAGCCTTTGCATCGCAAAGAACGCTGAAGACGCTCTCAGTTCTAGAAATCATAGACTCTTTCTTGCAATTACCTCCTGAGGCTTGGTATGACAATGTTGATTACCTTCAAGGCAAAAGTTGCATAAGAAATTTGCGTGTGGTTAACGACACTGCGGAGAGGGGTGTAAAACTATTTGTTACAATACGATACTCACTAACAATGAGGAGGAAAAACAATTTTTACTTCATGTCGTTGAACAGAACAGAAAGACCATTTCTACTGAAACTTCCAAAACGATGCTAACAAACTTAGTTTTAAGTTGAAAAAAAAAATTTAATTAATATTATTTTTAAGTATTTCTTTATTTATATTATTTTGTGTGTTTTAATACTATATCTGAATAAAAAAAATTATTTTTGATACATTTTTTACATTTTTTACTTAATATTCTGACTAGTTCTTTCTCAGGATTTTTTCATAAAATTCAAATATTTTAAGGTCGATGAGCACTCCCTTGCATATAAGATAAGTTGCTGAAATTTTGAAGACATGATATGAATGGTAGTTGTAACAAAACTAGAGGGTGGCATAACTTCTTCTAGGAAGTTTTTTTTTCTATGTAAGCATGTACCACCCTAATATATATATATATATATATATATATATATATATATATATATATATATGGTAAATTCAATTTGTTGGCGATTTAAGGTCTGGCTTTACTTCAAAATATATGTATTTAAAATAGTCCTACATGTGTCGGCAAATGATGCCTTTATCAAGGAATATAAAACACAAATGACAGTATATTAATTAATATACTATCTATAATTTTTCAAGTGTATAAACGAAACTTTACTCAAAATAACGCATTATATGCAAAAATAGTACATCTTCTTAAATCAGAGAACTAAAATAAATTTGCTATTTGTTCAGGATAAATTTATTTGTTAATATAGTCGTAGCTTTGATCCGTGAATTTACTGGACATAAACGAATAATGCTATTGCGTCTGCGAAAATTACGCAACGTTTTCAAATAATTACTGTTATTTTCTTTTTCTTTTTCCATATATATATATATATATATATATATATATATATATATATATATATATATATGGATAATACGGGGGCGAAAAAGAATAGGAGACTATAATGGAAGCTGTAAATTGAGCAAATTTTAAATCGGATTCAGAATTAGCATGACAAAAGATATAAACTACATGTATTGGTGTATAAATAAATCAAACTGTGTTGACCAGTGTAATTAGTGACAAGATAGACGTTTCCCAACTAAAAAAACAGCAAAATAAAACAAAAAGTACAATAACGAATCAGCAATAATTTGAGAGATAGGAAGACAAATGACACAAAGAATGCAGAATCCATAGAACCAAACGATGTAAACAGTAGATGGAAGGATTTTAAGAAAGCCTTGACGGAACCTAGTAGGGCTATATTCACTAATTATAATTACTGTAAGAAAAAAGAACAGAGATAGATTACTACTAACATTCAAAAACTAGTGGAAGGGACACGAATGTTCAAAAATAAACAAAAATTAGAAACGGATCAGAACAGAAATAGGGAATACAAAGGAATAATGGTAATGATATCATGTTGTGTTCTCTAACGAGTCCCGATTCTGTCTGTGGGTACACGATAGTCGAGGAAGAGTAAGATGATTTCGTGGAGAACGCAGAAATTTAGAATTTACCGTGGAACGGCATACACTCCTTATACAGAAGGCGATGGTATTGAGTGCAATAACATACGGTAGCAGGTCATCTTAAGATTTACTTACAGAAATTTGAATGCAAATGACTACATATTGTAATAGTACCTATTTCTTCAACGCATTTATGTAAATTAATTTAATGCGACGGGTTCATAAATAACTAACAAAATAGTAGTCATTTAAATGAGCTAAAAAGTTAAATTCCAACTAATCATAAAGTTCTGTTTATTTCCAGATATAAAATAAAAAATTTAAAACTTTAAATTAATACAATGTTCAATCTGTAGTTTTAAGTATATACAGCATTGTACTCAATGAGGGTGTGCATATATATAATATCTGTTCACTCGATGTTTTGACTTACGTCATTAGTTGCGTGTCGTTGTCACGGACATTGGCATTTGCAATGTATGTATTCTCATTTCATTCAAAGCCCAATGGTTAAACAAGGATAAGGCACTGAAACGAAAATGTGTGATTGTCTTCGCCGTAAGACCAATAAGATAGATAGAGAAAACATGCGCTCATCCGCCTGCCATGACACCCCTGTACTACGATAGTCGAATAATTAAATTTTGACGTTTGACATCTTACTTTGGTTTATTTTAGTTTTATTGCTTTTCTAATTAATTTTCTTTCTGTCTAGCAAATAATTGACCTTTTCATAATACAAAGAACTATTTTTAATACATTTTCAGTAAGTATTCCTCTCACTAAGTTATTTATTGGTTATAGGTTAAGAATTTACATTTATTACAGATACGCATGGAAAACCTCTGAATTCACAATCCCAGCAACTTGTGTTGAATGTCTTGAACTTTTTTGAAAGAGAGAAACTAAATTAAGCACGTCGGATAAATATAAATGCAGCTTTTGAAGTATTATTATATTCTTCCTGAAAGTTATATATTAAATTGTTTATTATTGTTTTGAAATAAATTAATTAAAAATTTCAAGTTATTCTTTTAGCAAAATACACTAGAAAAATTTTAGTTTATTACTTACTTGCAAAAGGTCTCGCATTAGATATACTGTCGTGAGCAAAAAAAACGGGACAGTGTCAAAATTGTTATGTCAATTTCCTTTATTTTTTAGCGTTGTAATTTTAACATTTGATTAACTTTCAAACGTCAAATTATATATCATAGTTGATAATTCAAAATTGAAAATGCCGCATATTTCGAAAACTGATAAAGCTAGACTTGTTACTAGTTTGAAAAATGGGAAATCATTAAGAAGTGTATTGGTTCAATTTAATATTGGTAAAGTTCAGCCACAAGTTTATATAGAAAAAATGGAGGGAAGAGGATAATTTAAATCGGAAAATAATTTCCGCACCTAACAAAATTTCGAATACGCAGGAAGACGGAACATTAGCTACTGAGATTAGGCACAACCCTTTCAAAACATTAAAGGAAGCTATAAGTACAACACAATTTCCTGTCTCATCTTGTAACACAATGGTTACAAGAGAATGAAACTTAAACTTGAGATATCCAGCCCTACAGCCCTTATCTAAATCCCATTGAAAATGTATGGGGATTAATGAGATAGAGCTTCTACCCAGGAAGAATTTTCGGAGATTGTTTATAATGCTTGGCATCAAATTTCTACAAATTTTGTACAAAATATTGTCTCTTCAATGTCTACAAGATTAGATGCAGTTAATAATACCGGTGGAATGGCGAAATACTAATTATTTTAATGTAATAATTATTTTAATTTAATAAATAATCTTTCTCGATCGTTTTTAGTAATTTTTATTTACATTTATTTTAAAAATGTTTAATAAATGTCAATAGGACACACATTTTTGACAATTCCTGACTTACTATTATGAGTAAAGATAGCCACTTAAGTAGTCACAATTTAAACCCACGCAGAAACAGTGTCCCGTTTTTATTTGCTCACGACAGTAGTTGCTCAAAATCAAACTCAGACATAAAAAAAAAGCATTTATTGAAAGTAAATAGAAGCAGATGGAATTATTCAAAATTTTACACAGCATCTAAATGTAAGCCTCAATAAAATAATGTTAAAATATTACCATGAAGCATGAGTAAGATTTATCAGTTCTTTTTCTTAACGAATGAACACGATAGGTTGTGCTAATTTTTGGAATATGCTGGCTGAATTTTATTCCGGTATTCTATTTGTGCAATTGGTACCTTAAAATATTATTTGAAGGAGGTTTGATCATTTTAAATTTGTCATCGTTCTTCTATATTAAATAAGCTTTCATAGTAAATAAATACATTTTATGTGTTCTATATTCAGACTGGCACGATTTGTTGTTGAATATCTTGGTTCTCTGAATAAATACATAACCTACATGTAATGAGATGAATGATTGACATCACGAAAAATTTCGTTCATAATCATGCTGTTCTTGACGTTTTGTTAAAATTCTTTTTAATAAATATAGCTAATTTTAGTAAATGAATAAAAAATTTTATAAAATTTAGTATATTTCGTATATAAACATAATCTTGAAACAGTTTACTTTTAAAATACAGTAATATTTTATAGTAATGAATTTGAGACAGAAGTGCTGATTTGGTTCATATGGATGGGAATTAATGGCGTAAGTCAAAACATCGAATGGATTTAGACTATATATATATATATATATATATATATATATATATATATATATATATGGTAAACCTAATCAGTAGGCGATTAAAGGTCTGTATATTACTTCAAAATATATGTATTTAAAAAACTCTACATGTTTCGGCCGTATACGCCTTTATCAAGAGAATACAAAATATGAATTCAAAATATCATTCATATTTTGTATTCTCTTGATAAAGGCGTATACGGCCGAAACATGTAGAGTTTTTTAAATACATATATTTTGAAGTAATATACAGACCTTTAATCGCCTACTGATTAGGTTTACCATATCATACCAAGGTCACGAAGTTATTATATATATATATATATATATATATATATATATATATATATATATATATATATATAGTCTCAATCTATATTATCTATATTAAAAGAAAAAGAATGGGAGATTATAATGAAAGCTGTAAATTGAGCAAATTTTAAATTGAAATATATATGTATTGATGTATATGCATTTATGTATGGATATTTTGTAGACTCATAATATTTGTGATATAAAATAGAACTGTGATTAGTTGGCGATTTCAATATGTTTAAATTTACAACAATCTTACATCTTTCGGCATATGATACCTTTACCAAATAAATTAAAAATATAAAGGACAGTATATTAATATCATACTTATATATCTGTATTTGTCATGGATGAAATTATTCAAAGTTACATTCAAGTTTAATGATAATAAATCATGCCCTGGCATTCTCTAAACAGTTTGACAACGCCGAGCCATGAGTTATTATTATGTTTGCGATCGTGCAGCGGCTTTAGATGTTAAGCTGTCGGCGATTCGCCTTGAACGAGAAGGAAAACCTCTCGGACAGCCAGTCAGGGTTCTAAACACGGATTGTTTTAAATATATACATATTGAATTAAAACCAGACCTTAAATCGACAACTAATTGAATCTACTATACACACATATATATATATATATATATATAATATCTTCGTGACCTTGGTATGAAAAGGTAAACTTAATAAGTCGGCGATTAAAGGTCTGGTTCATTACTTCAAAGTATATATATTTAAAACATGTAGGGTTGTTTTAAATATATATACTTTGAAGTAATGAACCAGACCTTTAATCGCCGACTTATTAAGTTTACCTTATATATATATATATATATATATATATATTCATATATATATATATATATATACATATATATATATATATATATATATATATATATATATATATGTATGCATATATTAAATCGATTAGACAAAATAGTGTCAAGTAAAAAATACGTATGTAAAATCATTGCAAAATAAAAAGCAATACCGAGGCAGTTTACTTACAAGTTAAGTAACCTCGAAACAGTAAGAATATATTTCTAACGATAAAGTAATACAGAGGCAGTTTATTTATCTTTTAAGCAACCTCAAAAAAGTGCGAAATTTCCTTTTTATTTCATGGTTTTTTAATGAATAATACTTTTCGTATTGATTGGTAGAGGTTCCTTTCTAGTCTATGCCAGTTATTGATTAATTTATTATTATTATTATTATTACATTTAATCTAACACACCATAATTAAGATGTTATAAATATAGAAATTCAACAAACAAATTAATATATTAAATAATATATATAGTTACTATTATGTCGGATGTCCGTTTAATACTGAAACTAAAGTCTGTCAAATTTTAGAAATTTCTTTGCTTTGTATTTGCGATACTGAGAATTATGGTTATTGTCGATTCATGTTTAATATCTTTTGCCATAGTCGTACATGTCTGTTTTCCGTTAGCTTTTATTGTTCACAATTTTTGTTTAGAACGCGGCATAATCTATCCCATTTTCTTAAATAATTGTGATTAGTAAATTTTGGGAACAAACATTTCGAAAAGTAAGGGTATTGTGTTTGATTTTATCAATTTTAATATTTACGTCAAAAGTGATTACCGCATAGGACGCTAATGTTAATTGTTGCGGTCGAAATCAACTACAGTAGTGCTAACTTAACAAAAATTTGACAAAAACTGGCAGCTTCAGTATTAAACGGACACCCGATATAATCAAGATTTTAAATTCATAAACAATTACCTGTAGTAGGGACGCAGCGAATTAATGGATCTCCAGTTTGTTCTGGCCTGCACCTACAAATTGGATTATGGTTGACAACTTGACACTCAGCATTTATGCCGCAATAACCTGGGCAAGGATCCAGACATTTGTCAAGCACGCAAGCCTGTTGCAAAGGACACTCCTCGCTTACTACACATTCCGTTCTACAAGAGGGTGGACTGCCAATTTTCCCTGGTTGGCACGAACAAACAGCGTTTTTCCTTACAACTTTACATAAACTATTTGGTCCACAAGGAGATGGATTGCATGGTTGATTTGGTGCTCCTGTAAGACATTAAAGAATTTGATATAAGGACTAATAATAGAAATAGTTACGATTTATTATTATTACTATTTCTCTGCTACATAATATAAGAATAATAAAGTAACAGATATTACTTGAATTTGTCTCTTATTATTTTAAAAATTTTCTATAGGGTATCCTTTACAAATTTAATGTGTACGTGAATAAGCGCATGTGTCATTTATAAGAATAAGTAAACATGTCTGTAAGGTACTAGTTCATCTGTCATTCAGCTATGCGACAATATGTTGATGGAAAACATTCTCTATTTTAAAATAGTAGTAACTAGTAAACTAGTAAGCTAGTGGTAAAGTATTTGAAGATAGATCGTATTAATTATTACTTATTTTGACTTGCTTTATTTACTTATTAAATAAAAAGATTGTGAAAGAAGTTTTAAAATATTACTATTTATTACTAAAAATGGCGTCAACTTAACTTATCTAGCACTTTCTCATTCTGTAACTAATAAACATTTTAACGCTAAGAAATAAGTAATTAAACTTCTAGTTTAAAAAATTCTTTTGTTGTAAATACCACTACAATATTGTTTCGCCATACAATGGCTTCATCAGGTGGATGAAATACTGAATACGTACAATACAAGTTTGAATATTTATGTGAAAATTATTGGGGAAATGGTGGTGGAAAAATTTTTACAATCTTAAATTTAGTAGAGGGGAGTTTTTTAAATCTAGTTGGTCATTTAAAGCTAATCCTAAACTATTGTATCTATTAATTTCTAAGTTTTCTAACAGGTTAAGTTTTTTACTTTTTTCTTGAATGTGTAAAATTTTGAAATCTATATTAAATCTATGATTGATATCTATACAATGACTTGCGAAAGTTTAATCTGTTTTCTTTTCTTTATGGCTTCTCTCGTGTTCTTTCATCCTAATTTTGAATGTCCTGCCCGTTTGCCCTATGTATACCTTATTACAATCTTCGCATGTTAACTTATATACACCAGAGTTTGATTCTTTGTCTATTTTATCTTTGTTGTTTTTAATAATGTTCTGTATAGTATTGTCTGTTTTAAATGATATATGTTCGTTATTAAGTTTTTTAATGAAAGTACCAATTTTTTCCGAAATTCTTCCTAAGTAAGTGATTGAATTATAGGAATTAATTATCTTGTATTTTTATTTTGGATAAACTATGGAAAGGGTTTTAGATTTTTGTTGGCTATTTAGGATGTTATTGACAATATTTATAAAGTAACCATTGTTTAATGCCATTGTGTATATTCTATTTAGTTCTAGGTCGAAATTACTTTTACTCATAGGTACATGAATTAATCTATATACCATTGATTGGTATGCTCATAATTTGTGGGTTATAGGATGAAACGAATTAGCTTGTATTGTGGTATCTGTATGTGTTAGTTTATGGTATATAGCGAACCCGTGTTTATTAGTTTTGTGTGATATGGTTAAATCTAGAAAATTCATGCTTTTATTTATTTTTGTTTCTATAGTAAAATTTATTTTGTAGTGAATAAATTTTACTATAGAAACAGAAATAAATAAAAGCATTAATTTTCTAGATTTAACCCTATCACACATAACTAATAAACACGAGTTCGCTATATACCATAAACCAACACATACAGATACCACAATACACACTAATTCTTTTCATCCTATAACACACAAATTATGAGCATACCAATCAATGGTATATAGATTAATTCATGTACCTATGAATAAAAGTAATTTCGACCTTGAACTAAATAGAATATACACAATAGCATTAAACAATGGTTACTCTATAAATATTGTCAATAAAATCCTAAATAGCCAACAAAAATCTAAAACCCTTCCCATAGTTTATCCAAAATTAAAATACAAGATAATTAATTCCTATAATTCAATCACTTACTTAGGAAAAATTTCGGAAAAAATTGATACTTTAATTAAAAAACTTAATAACGAACATATATCATTTAAAACAGACAATACTATACAGAACATTATTAAAAACAACAAGGATAAAATAGACAAAGAATCAAACTTTGGTGTATATAAGTTAACATGCGAAGATTGTAATAAGGTATACATAGGACAAACGGGGAGGATATTCAAAATTAGGATGAAAGAACAGGAGAGAAGCCATAAAGAAAAGAAAACAGATTCACCTTTCGCAAGTCATTGTATAGATATCAATCATAGATTTAATATAGATTTCAAAATTTTACACATTCAAGTAAAAAGTAAAAAACTTAACCTGTTAGAAAACTTAGAAATTAATAGATACAATAGTTTAGGATTAGCTTTAAATGACCAACTAGATTTAAACAACTCCCCTCTACTAAATATAAGATTGTTAAAATTTTTCCACCTCCATTTCCCCAATAATTTTCACATAAATATTCAAACTTGTATTGTACATATTCAGTATTTCATCCACCCGATGAAGCCATTGTATGGCGAAACAATATTGTAGTGGTATTTACAATAAAAAATTTTTTAAACTAGAAGTTTAATTACTTATTTCTTATCGTTATAATGAAGTTTCAACAAGTATCTCCTTCGTCAATTAACTATTAAAAAAACATTTTACTCAACCCACATATTTGTGAGAGTGTGCTGGATTGCACGCAACTCACGTTGCAGTGTTGGTATTTGTCATAGAACGACTTTTGCTACAAAATTATATCAGTTACGGAATTATACTCCATCAGTTCTCTAGTGGTTTTCAAATATTATAATTGAGCGATCAATAATACTCAACTCATGTTCGTAAATATTTACAAAAAAATAAATTCGAATCGTTGATTAAACACCTCGCTAAACTTCTATAATCCCAGCATAATTGGAGAATCGTGAAAAAACGATAAAATAAATAAATCACATAAGTAAGCGTTTTCTATTTCCATATAGCTATGATTGTATCTATGTTTGTTGGTAACGACAATGTCTACTGCTTCTGCTATGTTTATTAAGTACCTATGTGATGTGTCTCACTTTATCTTTTTATTATTATTGTCTTCTTTTGTACTGACTAATTCTGATTGAAGAAGTGTTTAATATTTCAATGTAAAATTTGGAAATTTAATCCAATAAAATATTTCATCGTCAAGAATTATAACTAATCATCAATATTTTAATAAACATGAGTATTTGAAGAGATAGAAGCTGCTGTTGCTACTATACTGTTGTTTATGCAATATTATTTATAATTGATACCTTATAAAGCGCACACATACGATAATTTGATGTAATTAAAATTTATTTGGATGAATTTGACATAAATCAGCATCAATTTGTACTTCCCTGTCTATTTCATTAATATAATTCACACATCGGATCAATTATTCATTTCAATTCGATCTATAGAACTTTAAAAACACCAAAATATATTTATTCAATAGATGTATTGCTTGAAATACTAATTTAATTCACTGAATTATAATTAACTATAACCTGTTTCTTCCAATGGAAGTTGTTCACCTGCAAAAAAAGAGTTCTTTTTATTTACCGCGTTTATAATAAAATGGAAAGTAAATAAATACCCATTGAATAGTTCCCGTCAGAGTAGTTAACGTCGTTAGCCTTAATAAATCTGAAATTATTCAGAATCAATATACCATACACGGACAGTAAAATGCACAACCGCTTTAACATCGTGATAGATTTTCAATGAAACTGTTTAATAAAAAAAGAATGTTCATAGAAAATTTCGTTTTACCAGATACGCCACTTTTGGCAAGGACAACGTATAGTCAATAGTGGAGATACTAGTAATACGTAATAGACGAATTTAACTAATAATAAGGTCATTCAACAGTATATACATATCAGCAAAGACTTTCTCCATTTTTTGTACATATTTCGCAAGATAAAATATTGAAGAATTCGCTTTTAATAATTGAATTTAATATCTTGAAAACCAACATTTGTATACTGAAAAAAGAACTGTATAAACTTCCATACAATTTTGAAAAGTATTAAACAACAAAGTAATAAAATATTACACTTTCAACGATACGTCACGAAAATGGTTCATCAATTAGTTCCCTTTCACAAAAATATATTTTTTTACATCTGCTTAATATAGACGCGTAATTTATATAATCCCACGTAAAACGTAATTTCTACAAAATTACTTCCTGGATTTAAAAGTTTGCAATTATCTAAGACGGCATTGTTGGGCATAAGAACTATGTAAAATCTCCTTTAAGTTCCTACTTAAGCATATTGTTACACTTAGCATATATCAATATTTGAATGCTTGAATCTTGTTTTAAACTGTATTATTCATAAGAAAGGTAGATTTAAAATTGCCAAACCAAACTTGGTAGATACTTCCTCGCATTTTGTACATACTTTTAAGACAAGGACTTTCTTTCGTGTCATAAACAACACCCAACCTGCTATACGCTGTAAGGCAATAATATAGTCTCGAATATTCCTATCGTATTTATATTATATTATAAAATACGAACATTTCTATTTTCATTACATTTTAATTATTAATTTTACTGGCTCTTAAACTAGATTTACCATATGTCAAATTATACCGGACGTGTTGCAATATGCCCCCACGACCACTAGTCTTGCGCCTACTTACACCCATTTTTCCTTAATATATGATTGCCACGGCGACCTTTCGGCCAAGGACCAGCTCAGTTTAGGGGCTAGTGGATGGGGAGTTCTTATATCATAAGGGCGCCACAATGTTTATACATTTAGCCGTAACAGAGAACACAGACCCTGCCGATAGTAAATTGAATAACTCTAGGTAACTACGTGTATCGTTGCTATACCAATAAAACCACCAAGTTCAAAAGAGTAACAATAAGGATTTATTAATAATAAATCGAACAACAAAAGTAATGTAAAACAAAATGTCAAAATAAGATAATATGAATATTTTATTAGGGCAACAATAAAATGTAAACTTCAACATTTAAATGAATGGAACAAAAAAAAACTATGTATTGTATATTTGCAACAAAACCAAGTAATGCCTGGTTATGACTGAAGTATTTGAGATAAATTCCATGATCATTGACCAAAAACGATTGGCAATGAAATTATCTAAGATTCTTAATCTAAGAATTGCATAAATACTTAATCAAAAATGTCACATCGACATGGATACACACTGTATATGCAACAATTACCCTCTATAGCACACCAATCAAAGGTTCAATAGCGTAAAGTTTAACTTACGGAAAATTAATACAAAATATACCTATAAGATTGGTTCACACTGTATGTACAGAAAATATATTAATCAGATGTGAAATAAAATTGCTCAGAAAGCTTAGTTATAATAAAAAAATTATATTACACAAATTAAATCGATAATTATCTTTATATATTAAAACAAAAAATTAAATGATGCCTCAGTTAAATTCTATGCACTAAGGAAAAAAAAATGGCACAAAGTAAAACGCTAATTAGGACGTAAAATTTATAAATTTAAATCAAGAGAAAAAAACATGTGCTCACTAGACAAGTGTCTGAATACGGACAGAAAAAAAATATGACTGAGTCAAAATTATATTTAAATATACAAGTCTATATTCACGTGTTTCCGTGTAAGCGGTCGAATCAAACCAATTAAGTCTTTGCGAATATGATAAAAATAATGCTACCTTATGGTGAACTTCACTATCATTTGGTACGGAAATTCCCACGTGGTAGATGCAAATCGACCAACAGCTGCTTACGTCCAAGTTCTAATTAACTGATTCGGAAATAGCCTCATACAAGTTCTAATTAGTTGATTCGGAATTAGCCCTATACAAGCTCTAATTAACTGGTTCGGGAGATACATGCTCTCTAATGAATTTAAGGAAGAAAAAAATATACAGATTGTCTCACTAAGTTGGAACCATATGGAAAACATTTTTATTATTAATTTTAGGAAAAAAAGTTATTCTTCATAAAAAGTTCTGCATGTTCTAAAATCTAAAATACAATCATTATAAATTAAATTTTTTCAGTCGTATATGCGGTTTATCGAAAAATATGAATTTTATTCAAGAGTAAAGTACCTTTATATTTGGCAATATCGAAAATTGTTATAAAGAAAAGTTGATCAGAACTAAAAACTACGTTCAAATATGCAATTACATTGAAAAATTAGGTTTTGTTATGTTTTTACTAATCTTTTTATTTTCAATGAACATTTATTTCTTGTGATTATGAAACACATGATACCTTTTCGTTTCTAAATGCTTTCTAACAATTTTGCAATTTAAACACGTATTTAAATAGTAATTAATGCATGTGCATTTATTTTGCAAATAAGAATTATTTTTGTTTTTCTAATTAATTTATTGATTATTTCTATGCCAAAGCCATTGTATTTCGCGATATTTTTAATGAACTCCAGTTCTATTTCATATCTCTCTTTTGTTAATGGAAAATTTAGTAACCGATTGACTAAGAAATTATAGGAAGCTGTCTTATGTTGATAACTATGATTTGAATCCGCGGTGATGAATCTATTAACATTGGTTTCTTTCCGGAAAATATCGATTTCTATTTTATGTTTATTCTTAATCAGTAAAGTATCTAAAAATGGTATCTTGCCATTGTGTTCCTTTTCCACTGCAAATTTAATCGTCGGAAATTTCAAATTTAATTGATTAAGGAACATGTCTAATTCGCATTTCCGTGTATCAAAAATCGCGAGAATGTCATCTACATACCTAATCCAGACTCTCGGGAAATATTTAGCGTTATTTTTAAATTCTACTTCAAATTGACTCATGAATAAATTGGCTATGAAAGGAGATAGGCAGTTACCCATTGTTGTGTTGTTCATAAAATTTTTCTCCTACTTGGAAACAATTTTGTGTCATGCACAGAGTTGTCAATCTCATGTATTCTTTTATTTTTGAAGGTTCGATGTTATTCTTGTGGAGCAAGTTTTCTAAATATTTCATAGTCTCTGGAATAGGTACCGAGGGGAATAAATACGTTACTTCGAATGAAACTAAAATTTCCCCGGTTTCTAGTTCACAATCTTTAATTAATTTAACAAATTCTAAGGAATTACTGACTGACAAATTTTCTGGTTTGACGGGTAAATTTTTAAATTCAATCACTAACCATTTGAAAATCAAGTAAGTCGGTGAGTTGATGCCTGAAACTATAGGTCTCATCGACTTACCTGGTTTATATATCTTGGGTAAACAATACATTCTTGGTACTACAGGATTTCTAACATTCAATATATACTTTTGGGTAGAAGTTATTAAAATTGGACATTTCTTAATCGCGTCTTTTGTGTCACTAATCATTTTAGGGGGCGGATGTCAGTTGGGCCAGACGTCAGGTAGACGGACTTATCTACAGTTCAGTTGGGCCGGTCATTAGTGAGGTGAGGGATTATCACCAAGGGAGAGGATTAAGATTTTATATTACAATTTTATTCTGAAACAAATTAACATACGCATATACGCATATCATACAGGTAAATAATTAAAACAAACAGATTTTACAAACGTAAAACGACTTATTCTACCATGCATGTAATCACAAATTTTATTATTAATGTGCTCTACTTTATTACGAGTGTCTTTCCTCATTTTTTTTGTATATATATTAGCAGTTCTTATTTTGATATAGATTTCAGTTTTGTATGATAATAAAACTTGTGTAAAGAAAAAAATATTGGGATGAGTATTATAAAAGTGACCATTAAACTTTGAATGATTCACAGTTATTTGTGGTTCTATATAAATAATTTGAATTAGAAGCCCATGCACTTGGAGGAAATGTTGCAGTTTCTGAAATATAGTTTTCAAATAAATAATTTCTAAATTCTATGATTCTAGAATCATTGTCTGGAATTAAGTAAATTAAAAAAATCAACAACTTGTTGAGGATCTAGAAATTGTATGCCAAAATACAATTTTAAATATTTTCCTACAATAGAATTATTGTCTTTATATTCTTTACATAAACCCAATTGTTGTATTTTCCTATACCAACTCTGGCATAAGTGAAACAGCCTACAATGATTACATTATTCCAGCAACACAAAGTCTCCGGCCCAACTGAACGGTCACCTTAATCCTCCCTCTGACCATCTAATCCAATGATAATTGCTTTCTGGCCCAACTGACATACGTTCATTTTAGTTAACGGGTTTCTCTTAATTTCTACATACCGACCTTCGGCAATTAAATTTTTTGCTCTTTGAAAATAGTCGGTTTTGTCCATAATTACTAACTTGTTCCCATTATCTGCTTTTAGGTAAAAACAGTCCTTCGATCTAAGAGTTCTAATGATATTCCATTCTTTATTGACCGACTTCTGTTTGTGCTGCTGCCAATTCTTATCGATTTGGATTTTACAAGCTTCTCGAATAAAGTTTTTTGGCCCTTGTTCAAAATAGTTAATCGAAGTTTCGATACTTACAATCACCTGTTCCATAGGAATTTGACGGCTTGGCAAACAGTATTTTAAACCTTTGTTTAACAAATCTATTTCTACATCACTAAAATTCTCGGATGATTGATTGATCACTAGTGTTTCTTTTATAGGAATTCTATTATTATCCTTTTTTGGTGGACATAACTTACTGACTTTCTTATTAAGTTTTAAACATTTCTTTTTCAATTTATGATCTTTAATTTCCGTAATTTTCCTATAAAAGTTATATCACTCTTCGAATTCATTATTGTTCATGCTTTTAGTTAATTTTAAATGCAAATTATATAGTTCTAATTCTAATTTACTACGTTTACTGTACAGATATTTCATTTTTAGGAAATTTAGGAAAAACATTGTTACTTACTTACACCGTTTCAGGAAATTGATATCTGTACTTATAAGTTTAACTTTAATATATAACTTATGAAATCTATTAAACTCCTTTAACCGAGAAGTCATTGTGAAAATTCTTTCTTTGGAGACTGTGGTTAAGTAAAAACTTAAAAAGGTATATAACCCCTTACCACAATTATTAATCGTATTCTAAATACGTATTTTGACAACTAAGTTGTCATCATCAGTAGATAAAAACCACTAATTAAAAAGTCGCACATGGGGCACAGTAAAGCTAGTAAACCGCTTACGCAACAACTACTTTACACCGCGTCCACGTATAGACTAATTTAAAATGCGAATATAAACTAGGAAAAGGTCGAAGAGCACTTACCTCTTAAGGAAAAAAGGCCTACACATATGTTTATTCTCCGGGTTGAAATATTTCGAACGAAAGACCGGCAAACATTCTTTTCTTAAGGGAACGGCACTAAACATGTCCTAATAACTTCAATTTTAAAACGACGATGACCCAATTATGGTAACAAAAATGAAAAGAGGCAACTGAAAGGAATCGGTGATCTATCGCTATTCATGGAATTTTGTTTATTTTTCGCGATATATATACTTTCATAAGCATCAAGTTGGTGGGGTTTATTAATTCCTAGGCCAAACTAAACGACCAATAATAACCCGTTTTAAAGAACACATATCACATATTAAATACAATAGACCGGATAAATCGAATGTTGCCAACCACGCTTTAAGCACACTACACAATGTATCGATTACAGGGTTGAAGTTGGTCAAAGGAATTAATTGGCCGTCAGATATTCTGAAACGTTTTTTAATAACATGTGACGCACAAGATTGTGTATACCTAGCGGCGACGAAAAGCGTGCTCCCCAACGTACGCTGACGAGACCTAAGATAAGTTCGAAACACGTGTCTATACGTAGAAGCCACCAAAGCATAATAAGTATACGATGTACGTATCCATGTGTACATGTACAATACGTTTTTCATCATTTATTATTATTATTATAAGAATATCATTATAAGAATATGTATTCAAAATATTAAGTATTTAGAATTAATTAGTTATTAATTAAGAAATTATCAATTAAGAATTTAGTAAGTCTATTACGACGCGAACCTAAAAATCAAAAACCCTCTAAAAATTCTAATATGTGCCGCCAATTAATTAAAAATATTCAGAATGTAAATATGTACCACTATTGAAGTTACACAAACACCGTATGTTTACATACTCACAGCTGTCGATGTTATAAAAGGTCCTGTATGCTTAGGTCAATGCATTGAACAAAATTAGCTTTTCGTACATTCAAGTAAATATGTAATTAAAAATAAAATGTGTCTTAAATTTATTTACAAACCCATTTTAAAAATCATACTAAAATTTCATGTTCTCTAACAAAAAAGACATTGATCACGACAATGTCTATTTTGTTAGACAAATTTATACAAATCGTCGACTTAAGATGCAAATGGCCGAACTCCACTTTTAGCTCAAAATGACGTTTTAAATTGGTCACGTTATAAAAATTATGCGCATCGACTGAAACACGCCTAACTCCCGAAATGTCAAAATTGCCGCCACAAAACACGACTCGAATTTGGCCTATATCCTGCCTATTCTACAACAATACGCGATTGGCATAATTCCCATTAGTGTTATGACAGTGATGCGTGAACATTCGTCTCTGTAATTTAAAGTGCAAAAACCAATATTTAGGGTAAGTACTGATAATTTTTTTAGATAGGTAGTATTTCGAACAGCTAAATAACCTAAAAAATTAAAGTTTATTGTTTAGATTTTGCCTGTTGATAGATAAAATTAATAATACGTAGGTATCCTTTTTACTTTAACTGTTTTGTAGTTCGATAAAATTTTTATTCGTGTGATATTCGAGGGACAACAAAAGACGTGTGGTACGCAGATAACATGTTAAGACGCATCCAGACTAGTAAAAATTTACTCATACTGTGACATTCGGCATAAATTTCTAACGAACCCTATCTATTTCAGAATGAATCCTCAATCTCGTGCGTCTAAAATACTTTCACTGGCTGGATTACACGTTAAAAAAAAGGCCAATATAGAAAATGATGCAAACAGACACAATGTGTTAACAATTAGTGCCGCTTGTGCTCAAGATGATGACCTTCCTGCATTGTTTACAGATAGTAGCAATCTAGTCGATCATTTAATGTCAGCACCTAATGATGACCTATTAACTGATGACAGTTTAATTATAAATAAATCCCAGAACAGCAAAAATAAATGAACGAAAAGAATATTTATCAAATTTCTTTAATATTCTGCCAAAACTAGAATCACATTATTGTCGGAAATCAACCAAGAAATTGCACATTGAGAGAAATTGGCAAACAAAAATGGAGTTATTTCGATTTTACAAAAATGATTGGTGCAAAAAAAATGAATCAACACCAGTATCAGTTGCAACTTTTAACAATAGTTTTGACGATTTCAATTTGGCACTCTTTTCACCCAAAAAGGATGAATGCGACACGTGTGTAGGATACAAAACTGGTAATGTTGATGAAGCTACCTATCAAGAATATCAGGAGAAAAAGGAGGAGGCGCGAAAGCAAAAAGAAGTTGATAAAAAGGAAGAAGATGTAAAAGTTTTTACGATGGATTTGCAATCGTTCCTAATGAGCCTAAAATCTAATGTTAGTGCTCTTTACTATAAGACAAAGTTAATTGTGCATATAACTTTACAATTATGGATATTCAATTCTAGGATGGATATTGTCTCCTCTGGCATGAGGGCAATGCTGGACTAACAGCCAACACATTTGCTACTATTATTTACAAGATATTTGAGACACACATTATACCGGAAAAAGACTCTTTTGAAAAAGTAATTTTATACAGTGGTGGATGTACAGGATAAAACCGAAACGCAATTCTTTCCAACGCACTTTTGAACCTTGCACAAACGAATAAAATCATAATTGAGCAAAAGTTTTTAGAAAAGGGGCATACTCAAATGGAATGCGATTCAATTCACTCCACTATTGAGCGAAAACTAGAAACCAGAATTATGAATGTCCCAGCAGACTACGTTGATGTATGTGAAACTGCTCGCATAAATCCTACACCCTACAAGGTGGAGTACTTAGATCATGCCTGTTTCAAAAACTTTCAAGGTGTCCAATACATCAGTGCTATACGTCCAGGCAGAACAGCAGGTGATCCGACTGTCACTAACATCAGTGCACTTCAATATAATGAAAACGGAATTCACTTTAAAATCAGACATTCAAAGGAATTGGCACCTTTGCCTTATAGATCGACAAAAAAAGGATAAAAAAATTTGGAATCTAGAGGAGTTGCCGTGATGTATCCAACTCCTATACCAATTAAACAAGATAACTTTCAATATTTAATGGATCTTAAAGCTTCTATTCCTCAGGACTTTCATTTCATAAAAAGGAAACAGGTACAGTTGTGTGCAGAAAAAAGTAGGACAAGTGTTTAGTTGTGTGAACCTATACCACTATTGACACATTTCCAAAAAAAGTCGTACACTCATATGTCACCTGAATTATAGAATTATATGCCAATATATGAGTAAAACTCCTTTTATATGTTGAAGTAAAGAGACGAATTTCAATAAAATGAATTTTTTATAAAATTAACAGTCATAACATTATAAAGAATCCACAAATAAACCATATAATATATATAAACTAATATTTCGTCATGGCACCATCTGCATTTAATATATTGGTCAATCGCAAGGGAATAGACGAATACAAGTTTCTTATAAGATTTTCGTTTTCTGTTATTTCTTGCCATGCTTAAATTATTGTATTACACAGCTCTTCTCTGTTATTTGGTCTAAAATGACGCTCATACATTTTTTTAACAATAATACCCCAGATATTCTCAATTATGTTTACATCCGGGCATTTGGAGGGCCAAATCAAAGTTTCGATGTTATTAGTTTGTAACCACTGAGTTATTATTCCTGCCGTGTGTACTGAACAATTATCTTGCTGGAGAATAAAATTATTATTTGGGTGATGTTCACGAAATAATGGTATTATATTCTCCAAAATATTTAGATATGCCAAATCATTGAATCTACCATCAATTCTCCAACAGATAGCTAGTCCATTAGCAGTTATAGCAGCCCATACATTAACAGAGAAACGTTGCGACTGACCTGCATTAGATACGTATGATTCTTCATATCTAGTATTTCTCGGTCTATACACTTTAATGTGTCCATTGTAAGTGCATTGAAACGCCGTTTCGTCAGTAAAAATTACTTTATTCCAGAATTCAATATCTTTGTACAAATAATTTAGTGCAAAGATTATTCTGCCCTGTTTATGGTGTTCCGACAAAATACTTTTTTTGGCTGCAATACAATTTTTAATGTCTGACATTTGAATTCTTCTGCAGGCTGTTGACCGAGAACCCGGGAAATTTGTTGCTGCAACAGCATCTAATGCACAAGAAAACGGACGTTTTCTTAAGAAATTCACTAAAGCGGTATCATGATGTTCTAAAGAAATCCTTCTACCGCTTCCTTGTTTTCTGTTAATTGTTTGTTCTTGCTCCCAACGGTTTTTGACATTTTGTACGGTGCTTTTATTAACTCCGAAAGTAAACGCAACTTCTCTAATTGTTCGTCCTTTTTGAAGCTCGGAAATGATTTGAATTTTTTGTTGATTACACAATTGTCTTGGCATTATAATAAAACTCTCACTTTGACAACTCAATTTGACACTTAAGTGACAATTCAAATTTAAGTATGGGTGAACCAGATTTACATAGAAAAAATAGCTTGTCCGAGTTTTTTCTGCACACAACTGTACTAGCTGCCTATCTCCTTCGGACAAAATAAATGTATATCGCAAACGACCTAACTGCCGGATTTTCATAAATAAAATCCATTTTTGACAATATCGATTTTTTGTAATCCAGTAACAAACCAATAAAATTATTTCCCAAACGATATTTGTTTAATTATGTTTTCACTTTCTGAGTTGTTTTTTGCTTCTCCTGAAAAATTTTCGATTTTGGAGTTAAGCCAGTTGCATCTTAAGCCGACGAAATGTCGGATTCAGAATGCCCCATTGTATTTAAAGGCAGTAATGTTCATATTTATAAAAACGGCAAGGATTCGATAACTTGGGTCAGCTGTTTATTTATATAAATTTATACTTGTAATGTCTGTTTCAAGATATTGTGAGACGGCAAGCTGATATGTAAATACTTTAGATAGGCACTCTACGGTGACAGCCTGGAGAAATGCAAGCAGTGACTATAATATCGTCATAGAAAACAGAGAAATTTTAAGTATAAATTTTAATTATAGGAACTTAATTTTGTCTATACATATTATAAATTGATTGACAGATAATATCGACTTGCCACATTGGAATTTTCCTTGGGTCCTTTATCGCTTTTCCTTTTTCTTCTTTGAATGCTATATTTGACAATTATGTATAATTTCCTTCATGTTATTGTGTGATGACACAAATAAAATCATTAAGTGTTTACCGTGCTAATCCCTCTATTATTCGGCGGTGGTAAACACAAATTTTATGTACCTGGAATCTGTCTAGGCCGGCTTAAGTGTATTAAGTGTGTCACGACTATGTGGAAAAATAAATATGATTTTACCCAGAAATGTGGTGCTGGGAGCCTCGTTCTAGAAACTTTCCGATCTTCCTTTGTACATGATTTATTATTACAGTGTTTACCTTTTGTTGTAATGAACATAACATTGTCATCTACTTACACTGCATGTAATGAAAAACAATTATATCTATTCTATTACATCTCTTGCAATTAACAGGAACCGAAAATTAAAAATAAATATGTATTCATGATAGCTTAATTCTATTTTCTTATATTCTAGTTTGATTATATTTTTATATGTAATAATTTGCTTATTTTCTATCTTAATATAATGGGCTGATGCAAGTTTTTTAATTTTTGTTCATAGTAGACTTTAGAATCGATTAATTGCCCATAACATAGATCAAACTGGTAAGTATCGCGCGATATGCTGTTATTAATTTGATTCTATCTGGAACCTGTTCATTTACGGTATTATCTAATAAAAACTGTCCAGTCAATGTGTAGAGATTTTAGGAATATTATCTCATTATTGAAAATTGGTAGGAAGTTCTGCTTATTCTGCCCGTATATTGCGTCAAGTAAAAGGTCTGAATGTGATCTCAGATCGCACCGCGCAAAAAATAGTACAACAAAAATCCGAAATAGGGGAACTGTCGTTAACGAACTACCCCATTCAGGAAGTGTCACCTGTAGATCAAGTTCTTCGTCAACACATTGAGGCAACTTCAACTAGCAGTACGGGTTAACTATCGCAAAAGTATGGAAATTCACGATAAAGTACGGATCGTCATTTTTGAAAGTTAGGGAAGGTAATAATAATAATAATAATAAACTTTATTCCGCTGGGTAAATGCTGGGTATTTACATTTTTCGGGGCGGACGCGTCTCTCACGCATTTTTTACTTTATCCTTATAATCAGGGAAGGTAGACGTCGCGACGTGTTGCGTCTGTAATCTAGTACAAACTTAGTTTGGCGGATTGCAACACATTTGGCGACAAATACATCGAGGACGAGATTTAATTGATTATTATTAATTCTTGAATAATAATTGATTCGGATTTTACTTAATGAAGACCCATAATTAGAACAGAAATAAATACGTAATCGTAAAGCGACGACAATTGTTTCGCCAGCAAAGTGGCTTCATCAGGTACTTTCAGCTAAACGTTTGTAACGTGCTCTTTAGATGTAAATACCTGATGAAGCCACTGTGCTGGCATAGTTGCGAATTGTTACGTATTCAAAAAGTGAAGATTTTAACAACTAGTTTTATTTCTATTCTTATTAATTCTCCTTGATAATGGCCATAACAATCGAAACATAGGTTAGAGTTATTCTAATAAATTTAGAGAAATACAGGATTTTTCACGCAACCCGTTCGTTAGAACTTTTCTATATTAACGACTTAGCACACTTTTGAAAATTTGTGGTACATAATCTTGATACTTGATGTGTTAAAATAAAATATTTACCTCATGAAACACTTTCGGTTATACCGGAAGTCATAGCCAACTTTGATATTTTAAATGGAATGTCATATATTTTATTGCTTTTTTAGTTCCTTGTAAAGTGCTATAACACTTTACATTAAGGTTTATTTTGTTAAAAAATTAACCGTTTTTAAATAATTTAGATCTTTGTGAAATGTTTCGTTTTTCAATGCACTTTTTAAAACCATATATCTAAGGTGTATTTGGACTGAACTACGTCATATTTCTACTGGAGATAGCGAGACAGCGATTCTGAGTAATGTCTAGACATTTAATAAATCTTATACAAGGTGTTCGAAATTTATTGATTATTTAAGCAATCTTTAATTAAGGAAAAATATTTTTTTTATGGAACATCTGTAGATGAGCACGCCGTAGTAAGTAGATGGACATTTTGCATCGTACTGGCATAGAATTCTCTATGCCTATCTCTCATAATTTTATAGTTCTTAATGATTATTTTCTAAATTGGGCATTATTAAGAAAAATCGTAGTAGTAAGCCTTGAAAAGTAAAACTGAATCAAAATTGTGCCTAACTGGTTTGAATTTGTTCACAGATATGCAATAATTACATCATACATGTATGGAAAATGTCAAGAAACATTAAAAAAATGGTAAAAATAGTAAAATTAACATTCACATTAACATTAATAATTGTTGACATATAAAACAAAAGTCTACATTAAATTACACTCCAATCATCGCACTATGATCAAAATACATGTTCTAGAAAGTCCTGTACACTGTAAACTGCTTGTGATGCAGGCGGCACAAAACTTGTTTAAATTTTGTCTTTTTTTTCAATTTTTGTAGCAATTGGCAAATGATTATAGAGTAAAGTAGCCTAATATCGGATACCTTTTGAAAAACACTGATTTTAGGCCCATTGTATTGGAATATCGAGGAATCTTTTACAACAAAACAAAGATTAAAGAATTTAAAAACATTTATTAAAACAAAAGAAATGAATACCTACTCTAAATATCTTAAATACGGATTCTAAAAAAAGTGCAAATTTTCGTTACCGAAAAAAATGATCTTAATACCGGATAGGACAACAGGAAGGAATTAGCCATCGAGGCAGAAATCACAAATGTATGCGTCTTTTCTGTCTATGTTAGCACAATCACAATGAGCCCACTTAAAACATTTGGAACACTGAATCCATTGTTCACCTGCATGATTATCAGAGAAAAACCCACTACAAAACATGCATTCTGCTTCCTCTTCTCCAATGTCACAATCCAGGTCAGAATCATCGTTTAAAACCAGGTCTTCATCTTCTTCAGATGAGTCACTAGATTCTTTCTTCTTTACATTTTTCTTGCTAACTTTGAGTGTCACGTTCTTTTTAGCAATAGATTTACCCTTCTTTTTATTTGTTACTTTAGAAGAAACTGGTTTGTTTTCCATTTTCAATTTTGAAATTCCCTGTGAAACACTTTTCTTTCTATTTTGTTCTGATAAACATGCTTCTAAAGCATCTTTATACGGGGTACCTGTAATCAGAGCAGCAGATCCTTTCCTAGACTTCCTTTCTTTAGCGCTAGACTTATAGAAAGAAGTGCTCGGTATTGGGCTAAGTTCGTGAGCACTTACTTTTGGATCTAGAGAATGAGACATTCTCCTAACATATGACTGTTCTACACATTTCGTCGTAGTAATATCTCTTGGAGGAGTCACATGCCTTAGTTCTTCTACACTAGTAGTTGGAGCTTCCAACTGATGATGAATGGCAAAGTCGTGGTCTCGGAAAATATGTCTATTACAAGGAAGAATGCCGCTCTTTCGAAAACCATTTATAGCTATTTCAGCTGTAGCACATCTTACATATGCTTTTCCAAGCAACTCGCAGATTTGGTAGCTGGTGACCACTCTTCCTGGATTGTGTCTTAACAAATTTTCAATCTCCTGCGAATAACATGTTCTAAGGGGCCCCATGAACGCAAGGTCCAACGGCTGCATTCTATGCGTTGAATGCGGTGGGAGACATATTATAATAACATGATTTTGTCGCGCCAAGTTTATCGTGTCAACGTTCCGAGTATGGGAGTAGTGACCATCCAAGACGAGCACAGCTGGGTCAGCTTCAGTTGGTTTTACATGCGTAATAAAGTGTTGTAACCATTTAGTGAAAATGTGGCTTTGAATCCAGCCTGACACGTGGCATGCAGCAACTGTTCCTGGTGGAGCGCCGTTGAGTAATTCTAGCTTCATATTTTTTCTGGGGAATATGATCATTGGAGGCACATAACCGCCAGCCGCATTCATGCATGTCACCACCGTTACTAGTGCTTGTCTTTCTGCAGAGGTAACGGCCCCCACCTGCTTTTTGCCTTTTAACGTGATTATCCTGGTATGCTTGGATTGTACAGACGTCTACGTTATAGATTCGGCAAGGGTTGAATTTAATTTTTTCCAACGCTGGTTCTAAGATATCAAAAAACCGATTCACGTTTTCTTGTGTGAATCCCTTTATTCGGCCAGTTGACAAACCTTGCGGCTTTCTAAATGTTAGCTCGGGATGTCTCTTTAGAAATGAACGCATCCATTTGTAACCTGCTGTTTTCTCCTTCTGTGAAAAGTTATGTTTCAGATTATTCCGAATTGCTAATTGAAATGCTAATCTTCGAATATCAGAAGCTCTTAGCCCGTAAAATCTCTTGTCCATCTCTACACAATAAGCCACCAAATCTACCTCAATATCTTTCGGTAATACTGGTGGACGACCTAGATTTGTTCGGATCATTTCTGCTGAGGACTTTCTACTTTTATTTTTTACATAATCTTCCAATGTGCTCTTAGGAACATTGAAAGTTTTTGAAGCCAATAGGTATCCCATTTCCTTATTTTTTACCACACTGATAGCAGCAAGCATGGCTTCGGCAATACACTTTTTTCGCTGTTGGTTACGTTTTGCTAATGACATCGTATTTCTGAAATTAAGCAAAAAAAATAAAAGTAGCAAACCTTGGTTACGATTTAAACAAAAATACATAATTTTTGATGAAAACTTCAAAGTATATTCATTATTGGGACATTCGCTACCTAAAGACGGTGATAATAGATATACCTAAATCGTTACAAGAGACTTTTTGTCCTAATATCGGATATCCGATATTATGGCATTGTAAACATCCGATATTAGGCATATATTCATCTTTGAGATTACGTTTGTCAAACAAAAAGCATATATAATTTTCGATATGTATAAATACACCAACTTAAAGCAGATATATTACATACTAATGTAAGTTTTAGAAACAATTTTAATAACTCACCTGGATGTCTGAAAATCACGATAACAATTAGCGCGTCGAAAAACTCGGAAAGTGACAGTTTACATTAATACCTATAGCGCCATCTATGATTTTTAAATAACACTAAAATATTATTCCGTGGCATATTCTTAGCTTTAGTTTGAAGTGTAGACGGGTTTCTTTAATTTCAGATTACAGATTTCCTCAAAACAGTACTATCCGATATTAGGCAACTATCCGATATTAGGCCACTTTACTCTATATTCGCGTCGCTTGTGTTACTACACACTTACTTATTAGAGATTTGCTAGTTTGGGGAGGTACTATATACGCGTTTCTAACACCTCTTGTGTCATATTGATGAGCGAGTTCTTTGCTTGCAAATAGGTCATAGTTTGCTTTTACGAATAACGCGCACTCAAGTATATAAAGACATGGCAAGGTAAGTTTGCTGTTCCCTATAAATACCGGTCTACATGTGTAAGCAGGCAACACAGAAAAAATACCTCATGATTTAACGGCGTAACAGGGACAGCTGTCTATTAGCATGTGTAATGAACTATTTGCCAACTCCCAAGATAAACGCTTGTTCTGTAGAATTGTAACTACGATGATAAATGGATACGAATTTGTAATCCTAATAGAGCGCACTTTCTTTCTCCACGGCAATATAATGTGGCTGAGGTAGAAGCAAAGTTTCGTGAATTTATCACATCTAAGCTGAGGTGATGTAAACGAAGAATTAAAAATCTCAATAAGAGACTGTATTTTTATATCTAATTGTTATTGTATTTTTGGTTTTATGAAGTTTTCTAAAGTTTTATTTAAAGACCTCTAAGCATCAGAGAATTTTCTTGAAAAATTTGTCATTTAGTTTGATGAAAGAACAACTTATCTTCAAATCAACTCTCAAACATTTGCCTCAAGATATAAGTGCTTTTCTCAATGTGAATTATGGTGTGTTTGTTGAGTCGAGGAAAGCTGAAGTAAACCTTCCAAAACGCGGTGTGGTCGTTCGTGTGTGAGAAGAAAATAATTTCAGCATCAAGGAAGTGTTGTCGTGGCCAATCATTCACGTGCAAGAACCATTCTGCAATTGAGCTGATCTGCACAATTGCAAAGATGATTTCATTTTTAGGAGTGTTACTTGTGTTATTGTTCGCGAGTATGGAATATATTTTTTGCAATTCTATCATATTCATACTCTCATCCACATTCACATAGCATTTCCCAACATTTATGTTAAGAAAAAATATTAACTTTAGTGATCTACCGGGTACCCGGAAATTACCCGGTACCCGGCAAAATTTTCAGTAACCGGAAATTACCCAGATCCAGCAAATATTGCCGGGTAATGGGTTCCTTATCTGAAATTTGAAAAGAAGATAAGATAATAAGTGAATGAAAATAAATTACACAAAATTTATTTTAACTAGACATTTTATTAAAAAATACAAATAAAAAAATTAAATTTAATAATTAAATCTCAATGATGGGAGATTATAATACAGAATTTCTTCTCTCTTCGTAAATAATACCCGACTCGCTGAACATTCTTTCACTGGGTATGCTGCTAGGTATTGCCTAGCCAATTTTGATAGTGTTGGATAAATATTTGCATTTTTGGCCCACCAAACCAACAGATTTTCAGATGTTAGGATGTTTAAGAAAATTTAAAAGTTGAATATTATCTATTGAATTTCTTTCCCACAGTATAGGATTCTTCTTCAATGGATTTAGTTTGAAATAAAATTTCATCTATGCAAGCCGGCATATCTTTATTTTTATCGTGATTATTTTTTCCATGTTCTGAAGGTTCTCTTTGTTTATTGGCATTGTTTTTATCAATACTTATTGGAGAAATACTTTTCATTTCTTCTATAATATAATTTTTAGCAATAACTTGTGTATCGGGTTTTAAAAATTTTAGTTTTTAACGGGGGTCTAATATCGTAGCTATTGCATACAATTTATTTTTTTCCACATTTTCAAATCGAGCCTTTAAAGATTTTAGCATTTCTTTTTTCATGATTACTGTGCCTTCGTCGTGTAGTTTTTTACAGAGAAAGCGCTCTAAAGCAACTACATTTGGGATTACCATCGAAATAAGAGCTTCTTCGGAACTGGCTTCAACTGTAACCACGTAAAATTGTTCCAACTATATTTTCAATTATCTTCAAATTTGCTGCATTCAAGTTTAATATATCATGATGAGATGTATATAGTGCTATGGCATCTTTTTGTTCTCATATCCTCTTGAGCATATGATACGTCGAATTCCATCTCGTGACTACGTCTAGTAATAATTTGTGTTGTGGAAGCGATAATTCGATAATTTGGTTTGTATTTTAAGATTTAAAATTTTAAGATTAAGATGGATTACTATATTGTGACACTTTGCAATTATGTCGGAAATATATTTTTGAAAATATATGCTATATATAAAATATAACTCATTCCTCAAATGGGCAATATTTGACCCACTGATCATATTACGAGCACCATCTCGTAGCAATACGTATATGTGGCTTTCAGCGTCTAATTTCTGGAATTGTAGCATTTCGCTTAATGAATCACTAATGGCAGTACCTGTATGGCTTCCAGGAAAATTGCGAGCATTTAGAACCACGTACTTTTTTCCAAATGTCCACTGAGGCTTATAAAGCTTTCATTATTTTCAGAACAGGGCCATATGTCTGATGTCAAGGAGATCAAATTCAGTTGTGATTTTTCTATATTGATTAAATCACAAATTTTCGAACAACATTTATCGTATGTAGTAGGAATAATAATTTCTGAGAAATATTTTTCGTGAAGGTATTTGATATTGGGGCTCTAATGTTTTCAAAAGATTAATAAATCCAACATTCACGACTATTGCAATGGGTTGCTTATCCACAGCTATCAATTCGCCAATTTTATCATGGATTTTCTTTGCTTTGATATTATTAATGTCTCATGAGATAATTTTGTCTAAACACTGTACCAATGTCTGTTGTTTAATGGAGCGCGAAGGTTCAGTGTCGGATCGTCTAATTTCTTTTTCTTAACATTAACAATGTCCCAATCACTAAACTCATCTGAATGTTTTAAACGTAAATGTTTCAATAACGTTGACGTTCCGTAGGATTTTGTGCCACCTCTGGATAAAACTGCATTACATAAACTGCACACTGCCTTCGTTTCGTCTTCAGAAAACACTTTAAAATAACTACAAACTGAACTCATCATTGAAAGGGTACATACGTAAGAAATTAAAAAATTGTAATTCGACCTATATGCAACTAAAATTAAATGCGAACTGAGAGTATATTATATACAAAACAGCGGCAGCTTCAGTTTAAACTCAGGGGATTTCCCGGTTTTGTTTACATGTGCCGCCTTTCCGTCAGATGGCGTAGGATGCACACTTTCATATAACATCCGAGTACCCGATTACCCGGCCGGTTACGTTTTTTTTCTTTCTCAATCCACGATACCCGGTATCCGGCATTTTTTAGGACCCGGTACATCACTAATTAACTTGCATAAACCTGAATGATGTAAAATTTACAAGTATTCAGTCATGTGAAAATAACGGACGCGCCCGCTGAAAGGTTAAAATGCTAAACGAAATTAAGAATATTTCAATTAAACTACAAACAGCTATTTGTATGTACACTTTAATAAAAACTCCTACAAAAATATGTATTTTAGCTGTATTGAATGCGCCCTGTATCACAGTATTCTTCTGGTTCTCTTTCCAATCCAGTCTAGGTACTTCGATACTCTAGTGAACAGTGAGAAATGGTATGTATCGCAACCATTTTTGGGTAATATCCTTGTTAAACTGACAATTCCTCTTAGGAAGTAGTGCCTACCATCAGATTTGTAATATAAACCTCCACCACTATCTCCCCTGCACAAACTTGTTCCTACAAAAAATTTGATTTCACTGTGCTAGCCTAATTACAAACAAATAATATTATTTTATTAATTTATAGACTCTCTAAGTATACACGGGATGCTACAAGGAAATTCAACGAATTGTATGACGCGCGAAAGGATGGTAGTACACCTTTATAACGCTAGATGGTGTAAGCTACATCTATAGTAAGACCGTCTGTCAAACGGTATTTTCGTAGTAGGCGACAATCACTACCTTTGTTGAGCTGTGTTTGAGTTATTCTATGACACTACATTGCCTGATGTGAAAGAGCAAAGAACGTGCATTAAATTCTCCTTCAAACGTGGCAAAACAGCAGCGGAAACTCTGGAAACGCCTAAACAAGCATTTGGTGAGGTTGCTATATGTTAGACGTAAAGTTATGAGTGGTACGATCGATTTAAAAATGCACATGTGTAAGTTGATGACAACGAGGGTTGCGGTCGTTAACAAAAACGGCTGAAAGCTGAAAGAAACTGTCGAAAGAGATGCGAGTGTTAGTTCCAGAATCATTACTGGCGACGAATCATAAGCGTATAACCCCGAATCAAAGCAGCAGTCATCGCAGTGGAAGACGCTATGGTCACTACAACCGAAGAAAGTATAACAAGTTCCAAACAACGTCAACTCGATATTGATTTGCTCCTTTGGCGCTGATAGCATCGCGTACAAAGAATTTCTTCCATCAAGTGAAATAGTTAATGCATGATTTTATTGAGACGTTTTTTGGTAACTAAGAGAAAATGTGCGACGCAAGCGGCCTGCCAAGTGACTCAACAACTTGTTGATCCTACACCACGACAATTCACTAAGGCAAACGTCACTTGTCCACCAGTTTCTCGCTTCGACCAAGACGGCAGTACTACCCGACTCTCTTTACTCCCTAGATTTTGCTGTTTGTGACTTCTTTCTGTTTCCAAAGTAGAAACCGAAACTCAAGGGCGCCGTTTTGAGACAATTGAGAAAATCCAGACCGAATCGTAGGCATTGTTAAACGCGTTAACGCGTGAAGACTTCCAGCCCGGCTTCCAGTCATGTATTCATGTGAAAAATAAATCTGTTCCGAAGCACTAGAACATCCAATGGACGAAGAACGAAGAAAATAAATACACCAATTTAACCGAGCAAAAAGCGTATACAACCACAGCAAAATAATTAACACAAATTACAGCGAAAGCACATAACGGGAAATGCCAAGTTAATGACCACATCCAAAATGGCGGCCCTGCGCAACAGCTGGTTCTCCGATCTCTCAAAATTAGCGCGACCGGACACTAAACACATGCACGAGCGCGCTAAAATACAACACCCCTACACTTGCGCTCTCGCACAAACACAAAACCACACACCCAGAGAGAGAAGCAAGCTGCCAGCAGCGGACAACACATAAGTTCACACCCTGAAAGTACTGGTAAGTATCTACTATAAGCAATATTCATATAAAAATAAATGAATGGTAGATAACTATGCCACCCATCTTGTTCGAATGAACCGATGGGGTAAAATAATGGCAACCAAGAACGAATGGTTCTTGTGAGTGGTAGAGATAATAATAATAATAATAAAACCCGCACAGGGTAGCCTAGAGATAGGTTACTGGGGACTAGCGACCCCACGGGTTCCTGAGCTAACCGTTGGGTTGGGTTAGCAGCCCCAATAAGGTACACTTACTCCAAACACTGGATGAAAAGGATACTGTGGTGCGTCGGAGGAGCTGAATCCAGGTAGTATTAACCAGCAAAGACCGAAACAGCAAATTTGGAAATGAAACACAAACATGACATGCTTCAGTAGAAACAAAGTGAAAATGAACCCTCCTTACATGGTGGGAGGTGTTATTATCTGCTTACTAAGAATGAAGCATGCCGTATGGAGGAGAGCTGCATAGTTAGGTTACGGAAAAATACATGGAAATAAGAAATAATAAACAATAATAATAATAATATTATGATAGTTATGCCAGCCATCTTGTTCTCACGAACCGATGGGTTAACACACTGGCAACCAAGGACAAATTCAATGTTCTTGTGAATGGAGGAAATAATAATAATAATAATAATAATTGTCATTATTGTTCAACAGATCTTTCCATTAAGACAAGATGAGGACAATACTGTGTCAAAATTTAAATCAAATTATTATGCATAAGCTAATTAGAGTAAAAATAACAATTCAAATAAAAAAAAATCATAACAAATACTAACCGAGTAAATAAATTCTCAATAGAGGATTTACTGAATCTATGCTAAATGATTAAATTGTAGTGGAAGGGTAAAAAGGATGAAGGGAAATTCTATTAGCATTTCCAGCGATATGCGTAATTGGTGCTTTGGCAAAACGTTAGTTCCAGCTCTGGCTTCGGCGAATGTTTCATTTGATCTTATTGTATATTTTGGCACCTTGATGAGTAAGTTCGGTGCGTCGATACCATCGTTGATTAGGTTATTCATAAAGTAAGCACTCGCTAGCTCTCTGCTATCAGAAAGTGAGGTAAAGTTGCGTTCCCGCAGTAATTCTTGAGAGTCGAATCCCTTAGCAGGATAATTGCCAGATAATTTGTAGGTTAAATATTTCCCGAATGCTCGATGCATTCTCTCGCTCAGTAAATTCTAGTAGACGTGAAAAGGGTACCAAGAAATTGACGCATATTCGAGTTTAGGGAAAACCAGTATACAATAGAGCACCCTAAGCATATTTAGATTTGCAAATTTACCACAGGATCGAATAACAAAACCAAGAGTACGTGAATCGGAGTTGCAAATAGCTAGAATGTGGTCAATGAACTGCAAGCGTTGATCAAACAGAACATACAGGTCTTCAATTCGTGATTGTCGTGAGATATTGAAGTTATCAAGTGAATATATCAACGGGTTCGTCATACCAGTATATGTGATGACTGCACATTTATTTATACTGATCCCTATCCTGTTCTCATTACACCATTGGTAGATAGTGCTTAAATCATTTTACGGAGTTGCACAATCAGAGGTAGAAGATATTTTCCTGAAGATCTATAGATCGTCCGCGTAGGCAAGGAGGCAATAATTAAGCAACAACAGAAGATTATTAATATGAATATTAAAGAATAGCGAACCAATATTCGTACACTGAGGAACACCAAAAGAAGCAGCGAAAGTGGAGGAATAAAAGCCATTATAGCAGATATAACAGGCGCGATTCTAAAGATAGGAACCTATCAGTTCAGTGAAGGATGTAGTAAAGCCAAGTGAACTTAGTTTGAACAATAATATGGTATGGTCAATAGTGTCTAAAGCCTTCACGAAATCGGTATAAACATCGACTTGATCTTTTGACTGAATTTAGAAATATCGTATTTGCTGCCTCTTCATGTATAGGTGTAATCTTACTTATCTCCCACACTTCCGAAAACGTAAATATGCGGAGAGCAAGATTAAAGGTAGTGCATAACGGATAATATAGAATAGAAGCACAATCCTTGACTATGAAGTTAGGTAGTCTGTTATGACCAGATGCATAGTCTGCCCTTAGGTGGTGTATAGCTGTTAATATATCACTCTCTGAAAAGATTCCGATGTAAAAGTTGTTCAGACTCTCCTGCAGAGTCGATGAGAATAAAATTTGTCGTGGTTGATATACATCAGATAAAGTATTAGCAAAGGCTTTAACAATTTGATCTGGATCCGTCAGCTCAATATCACCAAGTTTTAAATAGGCAGGGATTCCTGAGTTTCCCTTCCTCCTGTCCAATGAATCATCAAAATATCTTGGGGTTCCTGGGAATCTTCATTTCCGTATATAAAATTCAAAACATTCTTTCGTAATAATGCAGTCATGGAAAACTAAAATTATATTAAAAACAACAACAGATATAATACAGACAAGGACTACAGATATTAGACGAGGAATTTTTCAGGCCGACTCGTTTAGAGCACTTTGGCTTTTCTTATGACTAAATCTACTATCGAACGCTCTAAGTGCTACACAATACGGTTTCAATATAAAATCAATAAAACGACACTACATAAAACAAACCATTTAATGTACATGGATTATATTTTACATATCCACAATGACACAAATGAGAGGATTAATGAAATCCACGGAAGAAATAACCTCGAATATTATATGGAGTTTTGCGTAAGCAAATGCAAAACACTGCACAATTGAAAAAGGTAAATGGAAATAGCTCAATACAAAAGAAACACTAAACCATGCTGAAATAGACTTCATAGAAGAAGAAGAAGAAGAAGAAGACAGTTACAAATACGTTGGCTTTCACCAAAATAAAAATATAAACCACATATATATAGAGATCTGAATTCTAAAAATCTAAAAAAAGCAATTAACACTTTCATAACATCCACTTTAACATGCTCATTTGGAGTAATTATATGGACACAGGTAGACCTTAATAATGTTAATTCCACAACACGCGCCCTCATGCAAAAATACAGAAAACTACACGAAAAATCTTGCGTTGAAAGAATAACACTAAGTAGAAAATTAGGAGGAAGAGGAATATCTGATGTGCACGCACTCCATGCGAAACAATTACACAACCTTCGACGATACTTTTACGACAAACACGATAACCTACACATCGCAATAACAAAAACAGACCGAAACTATATATCGTTAAACCTAGCGCTTAAAAAGACACACAGAATTAACGATTTAAAGTACATCCAAATGAAAAGAACGATATGGGAAGAGAACAACTCTATGGAAAACATTGCTCCCATATTGCAGTAGAAAACATAAATGTTGTTGATAGTTTTAAATATTCAGAAAGTCGACAACTTTTCCCAGAGGCCGAAGGATTTATCTTACCAATACAAAACCAAATAATATATGTACAAGAAACTGCAGAGACATCATCATCAAAGACAAAACCATTCAAAAAGATGCAGGAGATTAAATTTACACCCTGAAGCCATAGACCACATTAGCGCACGATGTAAAACACTAGCAGGAACAGAATATACGAAAGCGAACAAAATACTACATAAAGTAACAGAACAAAAATATAATCTCATTAATGATATCTCTACGGCCTATTATAAATATAAATAATATAATATAAACTTATAACAATTCTCGAAAACCAAAGAAAATTTCAGCAAATAGATCTGACATCGTTCTTCAAAACAAAGTGGAACACACTTAATAGAGAGCTGTACTAGCAGACAATAACATTAACTGAAGCCCCTAACCGTATTGAAAAACCACCGATAAAATGGAACTTGAGCGTATATGGAAACAAAAAATGTACCCTATACAGGCTTATTGTAAAAGGTGTCCGGTATTTTGAAGCGAAATAAAAATCTTAATATAAATGGTAGAATATTTATTTGTACATAAAAAGACGCCACAAATCTTAAATTTAATTATTAAAATCAGTGGCGCATATGCGGACGCCATTTTGCCGCACGCCGTCATTTCAGTGCGGCTGGACCTGATCAGTCCGTTCACAGCTATCATAACTACCGTACAGCAGAAAGCGCTGTGTGTTCTGTGGTACGCTGAGTTCAAATCAGTTGTGTTAGTGCAGCGCCATTTTCGGCGAACTTATAGACAAAATCCGCCTACAGACAAAACCATTGTTCGTTGGTTTAATAAGTTCAAGGAAACTGGAAGTGTTGACATTAAAAAATCTCCAGGGCCGCCACGCACATCGGAATTGGATGTTGAGCGTGACAATCATGTGTTCGAAGTCCTAAGAAGTCCATTGCCCGACGGCCTAAAATAAATATTCACTATATCGAAGATGGAAACTTGTATCTTAACAACATTTTATTCAGCGATGAGGCAACATTCCACATTAATGGTTTCGTGAACCGCCATAAATGTTGTTGTATATGGGGAGAACAGCAACCAAAAAGTTTTCCAATACGTCCATAATTCACCAAAAGTTAACGTTTAGTGTAGACTTATGCAGGATCGTGTTATCGGCCCTTTCATTCTTGTAGAAACACGATTACAGGCATTATTTATTTGGACCGATGTTAGAAATGTATGTGTTCCCTCAAGTTGAAAAAATTTAAATGGAAAAGGGCATTAATGTAATTTTCCAGCAGGATAGAGCTCCATGTCACTACCGCCTAATCGTCCAAGAAGCTCTCAACAACAGATTTCCCGATTGTTGGATTGGGAGGAATGGTCCTGTTTTGTGGCCACCTAGAAGTCCGGTTTGGACGCCAATAGATTTTTTCTTTTGGGGCTACGTTAAGAACCTTGTTAATTCTGAAAAAGTTCGTGACCTACAGCATCTGAGAGAAAGAATCAACGTAGCAATTTCAACTGTGGCTCCTGAAACGCTTCAGAACACCTGGCGGGAGGTAGACTATCGGCTAGATGTCTGCCGTGCGACGGGGCAGCTCACTTTGAAATTTTTTAGATGGGATAAAAAAATATAAGATTTTCTGCGCCTTTTGATGTACAAATAAATATTCTGTCATTTATATTAATATTTTTATTTCGCTTCAAAATCCCGGACATTTTTTTCGCTGACCCTGTATAATACCCTTCATATTATCAGTTACCGGAATTACCTCCCATGAGTTCACTAAGGATCTCAGATCATTAGAATTACCATCCAAAGTCCATGACTTAATGCAGCGATCAATAATACTGAACACGTGTAGTATAGTCCGTAAATTTTTACAAATAGGATAAATTCTAATCGTTAACTAAATACTCCGATATAGACTTCTATGAGAAGAAGAATTATGGCAATAAAAGAAACAATAACAAGAAATTAACAATTTTATTATGTATACCAACAGCGCAACATCAGCCGCCTACCACAGAACCCGTACCCTCAGATATGTGAGTAAAGTCAAATGTTTCCTAGCCAATACAGCTGAATTCTGAATTCTTATATAATACCATTTTGGATATTTGTCTGTAATGAGGATGTGTTTTGGCACGAATCTACAAATTGATAATAGTATTACACATAAAAACAAAATAAATTTTGATAAAAACTACCAGAGACTAAATCTAACAATTCTACAGTATCAAGACATGTTAGCATAGAGATGTGAAGTTTTATTAAAATGAATGATTTCCAACATAACTAAATGAACTAATATAAGCTAGTTTTCAATCAACTACAATTATGCTATAAAGTACAAAAATATCAATAGTTGATCCTTCGTCGTTCATAATAAAAATGTTTAAATAATATGTTATTATAAATTTGAATATATACAAATGTTTAAACTTCATTTGTATATACAGTGCATTATTTCACACAAATGACTACATGATGAGTCAACAGGCCGAGCAATTTTTAATCTTATTCATAATTCTAAATAAGTTTGACGATTGTTTGTACTATCCCTAAGCTAGTAAAGACGACCGACTTTGGTTACTGTTTCATTATAAACTTTTTGAGTAGTTTAAGTTAACAGTTTCTTGAGAACTAGTTCTGCGAACTAGTTGGCTATTAGGAACTAATTCGTGAGAACTAGTTCATAAAAACTAAGTAGAAATATTAGGACCATTATGTAGAATATAATGAAACAGATATGCAAAATACATATCCGTAACTGTAAACATGGACAAACACCTCGTATTTTTAGCATTTACTTCTGTTCAATACATATGTTTCAGCCATCTAGGCCTCATCGGTTGAACTAGTGAAGCAATGTATATACAAATTAATACAGATCTGTTAAACAACGGATCTGTATCTGTATCTACATTTACGCTAAAATCGTCTCCAAGCCATAACAGTTTCGTTCTATCAGGCGACACCAATTTAATCAGTGACATCTGACGGAAGAAAGCGACTAGGCCAGAAAAGGCGACCTTCCGCTCGAATAGCAAGGCTATTACGAAAAAGCGAAAAAATACGTATATTGGTGCTGTCCATTAACACGCGCCAGATAGCGGTAAATATCGTAAATTTCGTAATAGCCTTGCTATTCGAGCGGAATGTAAATGCAAAAGATACGAGATGTTTGTCCATGTTTACAGTTACGGATATGTATTTTGCATATCTGTTTCATTATATAACAACTGCGTAATACGTGCAACGTATTGATAAATATACATTATGTAGAAGGCTTCTTAAAATAATATTTTCAGAACTGGCCGGGAACAACGATAGTGATATTTATTAAATGAAGGTGAAATTTTAACCAAGGATGGGTCACTAGAAAAAAGAGGTCCATTTGGACGTTTACAGGATTTTAGTTAACTATAACTATATCCAAAATAACGTTATTACTTATTAGTATTAACTAAGTGATTCTAAATAAATTAACATTCTTTTATAATAATTGTTTTGAGTAACACTTACTGTTATCTGGATTGCCACCACAAATTTTGTCTTTTGTAAGGAATTGTTGACTAAAATCTTCGGGAAAGTTTTTCATACATTCGTCCTTGGGATGAAAAGTAACATTAAGCTTCTTTAAAACTATACTTGGATTTCCCGTGGCATTAGTGAATCCCCAGCCTGCAACCTTGCAAACATATTTTAAATTTTAATAAGGTGTTTCAAATATGTGTATGATGTACATTATAGTTCCAGTCAATAATAAAGTGTAAGTAAATTCGTTCTGCATTGGATTCTGTTCATCATGGCACTCCCGTTGTTCAAAATTCTTATACTTCCTTTTTAACGTATGTTATTATTGTAACAACCACCATATTTACTTAGTGTATACTTGAGTTATTATTATGTCATAATAATAACTCATGGCTTGCCAATCCCCCTGCAATTAGCGACAAACTATTGGGGAATGCTAAGGCATGAATTATTATTATTAAACTTGAATGTATTTCTGAATAATTTAGTTTTATCCATGACAACCTCGCATATAAATATAATATTAATATACTGTCATTTGTAATTCAAAATCCTTTGAAAAAAGGCAGTAATTACCGAAACATTTAAGATTATTTTAAATATATACATATTAAAGTAAAGTAATTACTAATTAAAATAATTAAGCAGACTAATTAAATCTACTCTAATATACAAAGGTCAAGAAATAATTATCTATGCATAAATATATTGTAACAATATCGCCTTTGCTTTGCGTGACAAATGTAGCAATACCCTTTACTTGGGTGTGCAAAATTTAACAATAAATTATTGAATATTTATAATATTAGTGTGATCTAACAGCTGATTGTGAGCAGTATCCACAATTAATAATAGATGTCGTTTTTAAGCATGAATTCGATACAGAATCTTCTACTGTCTTATCTCAGGATCGTCGTGGATTAAAAAAAAACACTCTTTAAAGCTATGTAAAATACCATTAACAATATAACTTGATTAGATTTCGCTACACATGAATAAATAAAAACACCACTTTAGTAATTCACGTATAAAATATTTATTTGAATCAAGAAAACTATACAAGAATGATGTGAAACTCGGCTCAACGGTGAAATCGTATATTATGATATTTAGAATAGTAAAAGTGTATGCTAATAATTGTTGTTATGTTAAACCAGTTGAAAATATAAAAACGATTATTATTATATAAAATAAACTATATTCATAGGTAAGTACTATACGTGTAATTAACTAACAAAGATTCTTTATTAAGAGGTATCTAAATGATTATGTTTACTAAGTTAAATCAAGATATTGTTTTGTAAATTTTGAAATTAATAATATAAAAAGAATTTGATTTACTTTGAAAACTAAAAAAAAAACCTATGTTTCCTAGGATGGGCAGCAAACTTAGAAATGGACTTATACGACTCAAATTTTGGTGTGCAGCCAGGTATGATAAAGGATATTCGGATGGGTCAGGCGAATTTTCTGTATATCGGATCCGGTGTTGGTCATAAGTTACCTGGGATAGGTTATCAAGTAAGTTAAAACTTTATTACTTTTAATAGCTTGAGCACTCGGTGACTTTCACCAAATGATGCTCATGAAGATTTCTCGAAGAAAACTGATTTTACTTCGGTCAAAATATGTTTAAACTTTGCTCTAACGATATATGCACCTTTTGAATATGTTTATGATTTCAAATCACTGTTTTTTCTGTATTTAAACGAATTTTAATGCGGACGAAAATATTTTAGGTGCAACACTATGAAAATCTATGAACCGATGCTATTCGTTAATTATTTTTATCACAGCCTTTTTAAATGCAAAAATTATCTTGACTTTCACGTTACAAAAATTATTATTATAATTTATTTTTAAATATGTTAATAATTTGAATGGAGTAATTAAATTAATATACGAATTAACGTGTACCTATGTGAGAATGTTTTTAAATTATAGGTTAGGTTTTAAATTTTAATATAAATAGAACCTGTTCGTGGATTTTCCATTTTTAAAAAGTGGGCGTGTCCAACTATTGTCGATATAAAATTCAAATGTAAATAAACTAAATATGCTTAAAAATAAGAAAAGTACATTTTGAAATAAATATAATTATGTCTAAAATATCAAAAGTTCTCGGTATATAAATTTATTAACACTTCGACATTAATTTTCACAAGTTATGTCCACATACCGCAGCAATTCAATATGTTATTTACTTATACTAATTTCATTCTTAACTCACTGGAATATCCATGCAGCTCGTATCATAACGATATATATCAAGCGTTCATTTGAAAAGTCAATCTAGTAGCATGTGATTTACTGAGAACATTTTGAAGTATTTCGTAAATTAAAATTTACTACTTAACCTACGAAGTCGTATATTTTGACAGTTTCATACATACAAATAAATAACAAATAATAGGTATTTATTGAAAACTATAACAAATATTGAAAATGTTGTCCTTCAAGATCAATGCACTTTAAAATTCTCCGTTCAAAATTTCTGATGATATTCTGCAACATTACTGGATTGTTATTAATTTCCATGCATTTCTGTTCGATTCTCTGTATCATTCAAATTCAATATAGGTGTTCGAAATATGTTATTTTTTAGATAAAGCCACAAAGAGAAGTCGCAAGGTGCTAAATCGCATGAACGTGCAGTCCAGGCAATTTCACTATTTCGACTAATTACACGCTCATCAAAAAATTCTCTTAAATAATTCAAAGATTCTGCAGTACAGTGACAAGGTGCTCAGTCTTGTTGGAAATATGCATTTTGAAGTTCATCATCATGGAACTGATTGACAAATGGTTGTAAAATTTCCTTACGGTACCTTTGAGCATTTAACGTTCCCTGAAAAAATGTTAGTCCAATGATTCGCCTTTGGCTTATCGCTGCCCAAACACCAATTTTCTCTGGATGTAATGATTCTTCATTAATTACATGTGGATTTTCACTATTCCAAATTCTTGTATTTTGTGAATTTAGGTATCCCGTTTTATAAAACCATGCTTCATCAGTAAAGATGACTCTTTGCGAAAGTTCTCCATTATTGTTCATATTTACAAACCAATTACAAAACTGTAGTCTACGTGGGTAATCAATTTCTAACAATTCTTGTACTGTAGTGATACGGTATGGGTGAAGTTGCATATCTTTTTTTAATAACTTGTGAGTTGTACCAACAGAAATGTTTATTTGTTGACTCAAATGTCGAACAGATGTTTGTGGTTCATTTTTCATTATTTCTTCAACACGATTGACAACTTGAGGTGTACGTTTCTTAACTGCTCCACTGCCTGATTTTCTTAAGAGACTGCCAGTTTCAGAAAAAAGTTTTGAAGTTCTATTCAAAGTATTCTTAAATTGTATATAATCTATTACAAAATGTGGAAACTCAATTTGAAATTCTACCATGCAATCTTGAACTGAATAAACCCATAAACCATCAATTTTATTACTACTTCGAAAATAAGCCTGGACTAAAAAAATTTTATGTTCTAAAGCGAAAGCCATTTTAAAACTGAGAAGCAATTTATATAAACCAGAATCGACGGACGATTATTTTATGCACTAACTGATATTTGTGATTGACATCAAATGTCATTTGGATTTACGTTTACGGAACAACAAACACATACTAATATAACGAGCCATCGAAAAAATTCATAATTGGAGTAGACTGTGAAAATGGGTTGGTACTTTAGCCACTTCCACATAATGACACATTACTTGATGCTTGACAGTTTCATTTGGTTTCATTGTAAAAAAAGGTTATGGCATTGAAATGATACTACAACAAAAAAGAAAACAATTTATTTAATATTGAAATCATAATCAAAATTTACATATACCTACAGAAGTTGTTGAAAATGTTGTCCATTTACATCTAAACAAACAATTTTCTTAATAAGAGTTTTGAAAAATTTGACACAAACTTACAGTTTCAATGTCAAATAATAAATGTCATTATGTGGAAGTGGTTAAAGTATCAACCCAATTTCACAGTCTACTCCAATTATGAATTTTTTCGATGGCTCGTTATATGCGTCTTATTCTATCAAAATTTCCAAGTAACCTAGATTGACTTTAGAAATGAACACACGTTATATATACATATATGTCAAGAAGTAAGTATCTATATATATATATATATATATAATTACTTCTTGACCTTAAAAATATATATGACAGTATATCAATGTTAAACTTATATATATATATATATATATATATATATATATATATATGTAGTTGTCATGGAAATATTAAAATATTTAAAGATACATTCAAGTTTAATAATAGTATTCTAAAAATAGAATACTAAGGCATGATTTATTATTATTAAACTGGAATTTATCTTTGAATAATTTAAAATTCTTTAAAAAAGGCATATGCCGAAACATGTAGAGTTATTTTAAATATATATACTTTGAAGTAATGAACTAGACCTTTAATCGCCGACTTATTAAGTTTACCTTATCATACCAAGGTCACGAAGATATTATATTTATATATATATATATATATATATATATATATATATTGAATTTAATTGGAGTGAGAAATAGCAATTATTCAAATCTCCTCTCACATGTAATTGTCGCTAAATTTGTGCAATTGATTCTACAATCTGAAAAGATTACTCCTGCCGAAGAATGTAGACGCAAACACGTCGCGACGTTAGCCATCCACCTGTGCGGATAATGAAAATTGTATGAAAAAAACCACATCCGTCCAGAAACGTGCATATATCGATATTTCACTGTCGTTACAGATCAACAGTACACGATATTCTAACATGGACATGATTTTATTTTTATACTTTCGTGTATATATACGAATTATATTGAATTTTCTCACTCCAATTAAATTCAATATAATTCGGCCAGGGTTTTTGTCAACAAAATGAAGGAAAACATTTTGAGCATTTGTTATAAATTTGATACTGAAAATGTCAAAAATAAAACTTAGAATTACAACACAGTTTACTCAAAAATTTTCTAATGTAACATACCAAAATTTTTACAACATCGATCAAGAATTGTAAAAGCTCTCAAAATCCACAAAGAAAAAGTGGGATTGACATTAAAAAAAAATATCAATGACGTCATAGCTTATTCAAGGTCGACGGAAAAAATAAAATGGTAGTATCTAAATATAGCTAATAAAAAACATTAATCGTCATATCTTTGCATTTTGTCAAATAATGCACAATAACGTTACTACGGCTTGTGTCCATACTTTATGGACACAAATGATTACTCAAAAATTTTCTAATGTAACATACCAAAATTTTTACATCATCGAATAAAGAATTGTAAAGGCTTTCAAAATCCACAAAAAAAAATGGGGTTGACATTTCCAAAAATTATCAATGACGTCATAACTTATTCAATGTTGACGGAAAAAAAAAATGGTAGCATCTAAATATAGCTAACAAAAAACATTAATCGATATATCTTTGCATTTTGTCAAATAATGCACAATAACGTTATTACGGGCTTGTGTCCATACTTTATGGACACAGTATATATATATATATATATATATATATATATATATATATATATATATATATATATATATATATGAAAAACGCGATGTAAATGAGAATTAATAACTATTAAATTCCCAAATTACATGCAATGCAAATATATATATATATATATATATATATATATATATATATATATATATGAAAAACGCGATGTAAATGAGAATTAATAACTATTAAATTCCCAAATTACATGCAATGCCGCTATACTTTGTTGTATTAATTTCTACAAATGACAAAGTCACATTTGCCTAAGAATGCAGATACAACAGGTCGCGGCGCCAACCGTCCAGGTTGTCCGGGCAAATGAAAAATTTGTGAAAGCCATATCCACCTGGAATGTGCAGATACCGATTTTTACTAATCTTCAGTACACATTATCCGGGAATAGATACAACTTTCATTTATATACTGCGTGTATATATACAAATGATGAAAAACTTGATGTAAATGAGAATTAATAACTATTAAATTCCCATGTAATGCATGTAATAAGTTAATAGAAAACATACTTACAACTCCAGTTCTGCTAACAGTTAAATCTATATCGTCATAATTGTCTCCCCAATCAATGCAAGCGGGTTGAACTTCAAAAGTTACAGAAAATTCCCTATCCACTTCAATTAAAGCTATGTCGTCACGAAACTGCGATGACGGTCCTTTGTAATTTTCATGAATATGAAGAAATTTAATCTAACACAAATGAAAGATATTTAGTTAAAGGGGTTACTTATTTCCGGTAAACAGTTTACCTTTGCCACTTGAGATCCCGTATCTACTTTAGAAATATTTCTGAAATACTTGCCGGCAATTATGGTGAATATATTTTTCTGTTCATGAACTCCTACTTCATTTGTGAAGCAATGGGCAGCTACGAAAAATATTAAATAACTAATACATCATTAGCTGAATTGCTAAATAACAATATAAAGTAAACTAATTAGTTTACTTAACGTAGAGTTAGATTTCTATTGTTTTCTTCTTAATTAAGAAGAAAACAATAGAAATCTAACCCTTACGAAACATATATCCTTTAATTCTTGTTCTGCTAAATTCTAAAACTGGGCGTTCTTTCAAAGCACATTCATTAATGTCTTTTAGCTGTTTTAACCGTCACAATCACTTGCTCATGTTCTACCTTTACAGTAAAACACTACGCGAGTTCATACTGCTTGGTTTTCCTCAGTCTTTATATGAGATACTCATTGTCCAGCAGTTGAAGAGCTTCTGTATCCTTTTGAAGGTGGGGTCTAGCTTCACGTTTACCAACAGCCCTTTCAAGTTCATTTTTAACCATTGGTATTTCAAAATCTCTATAAAGGTGACCATTATATACATATCACGATACATTTAATATGTTACGTAACAGTTCTGAAGGGCTTGTATAGAATTAATATTGGCGTTTTTGTCACACTCCCTAACTTGTATACCATAGAGCCAAATTGGTTTCTGAATCTGATTATATACTAAGATTTTGTTGTGTATTGACAACTTAGAGTTCTTTGCAAGAAACTCGTACAGTTCTCTATATTTTATTGAGGCCTCTTCCATCGAAGTTTTACATCGAGAGTCATGCCAAGGTATTTAGCATTCTTTTCATTTCGCAATTTCACTGATGTCTGACAATGGTGGGTCAGATATCTTTTTTTTTGTAAGTTGAACATAGTAGTCTTATGTTCATTAAGTTTTATTCTCCATTTTTTAGTCCAATAAAGTATGGCGTTACTATCAGGCTACAATTTTCCAGTGGATATCACGTGATTTTGACGCAATGAAATAATACAGTGTCGTCAGTGAATGTTGCTCTTCTTCCAACATCGACATATCAATTTTATCAGCAATTCGATGTACTTGATCTATGGTTGAATGTTTTAGTCTGAGTCTGAAATCAGTTTACTGTTTTATGTTAACGGTCTTGATTTTTCAATAACAGCTTTTCAAATATTTTTGATATAATTGGCGACAGGAAGATGGGTTTGAAGAATTTAAGTTCATGTGGTGGTTTTCCAGAGTTTGGAAGCATAATTACTTCCACTGCTTTTCAACAAGCACACATGCATTTGAGTCGAAAAGCTACATTGACCAGATATCCTAATTCTAAAGCATTTTCTCAGAAAAGATATAATGACCTTTTCTAGGCAAATGCTTTAGGATTTCACCTGTGCTCAAGTCAAAACCGGGTGCTTTCTTTAAACTTATGTTTATTTTTGTTTCCTTTACCACGTGGTCTGCAAATAGGTTAGCTTTGTACTTGTTATATTTAGCTCATGCTCATGGCATTGGACAAGTAATTGCCAGTATATACAAGGTGTGTATAAATTGGCGGACCCACTACACGCGGCGATGTTCTTCGTTAAATTCGGAGTCCGAAATCCTAATACGAAAATGTTGTACCATGCTCCATATCTTTGCACGAGGTTCCTAAAGTTCTAACTTTCAGTCTTGAAATAAGCATTATTACTCGATATTTGTTGACAGAAAGAGCTACAATTTAGAAGAAAGAAGAATTGTTGTTATTATCCTTTCGTTAAAGTTTTCTTTTTGATTTTAAAGTTTGTTTTTAATATTTGTTTATTAACTTATTTTGACGAAAAACACATCTGACAGCGTTGTAAAACAATAAGTAGGCAGCCTAATGTTGTTCTAGTCAAATACATTACTACTGTCAAATTCATTCTGAAGACAAAGGAAGCCTGATACATTGTTTTAGGATTAGGACTTTTAACTCAAAATTTGACAAAGAATGTCGCCACGTGTAGTGGGTCCGCCACTTTATACACACCTTGTATATTTTAGGATTTTCATTTAGATGCCTTATTTACTGTTATAGCAAATCACATATCAGAAATTAATCAAATTCCATCTGTCGCCAAAAAATTATGGAAGAATTAGAAGATAATGTTAAATTTTTCGGATAAAGGATGCTGGTAGTCAAATTTCGCTTCCTACCAAATCATTCTTCTACTAGTTAAAACAACTAATTTTTGGTCATTTTGACGAAAACAGGTATTTATATGGGTATAGAATATTAAATATCGAGAAAATCCAAATATATAATAAAGTAGGCAATAGATTTCTAAAAATTAACAGCTTGAACACAAATTATAATTTGAAACTTATATAATACATGCCGGTATAGACAAATTCACTGCAGAAACTACGTTACTATATACAAGTAACAAAAGGTAGCATGGTTGAATATAGTAAGAGAGATTTTGTTGTAAATTTTGTCTATCACAGCGTCATGCACTGTCGAGTCTATATCAAAATGAATCGCAAAAGTAATAAATTAAAAAGAAATATTAATTTGGATCGTGTTCTACACAACAGATTTGTAATAATTAGAGATCGGACTTTAGGATTTACTTTGTCTTTTACAGGTGTATATTTATACTACTTGTCGACACCACCGTATGCTTTATTGTAGTAGGAGATAATTTCGGTCTACCCTTAACGTCGTCATTAACAGATGTGTCATGCTTAGTGCATAGTGCTTAGTAAAATTACGCATTTGTTCCTTTTAGGTGCGTAACTTATCATGCTTACATCGTTTTGAAGCAAAATAAAGAAGATGTAACTAAATGATTTATCGTTTCATTTCCTTTAAAATGCCTCGCATATTTTGACGTAGCATACCAACAAGATAAATATTTTTTTCCTAAAAGTACTCTGTCAATGGAGAACTCGTAAAGAAATTTTTAATTGTCAAATTCAGACAGTACTACGTACTAAAGTTTAGACAATTTCAAATCTCAGATTCTTATGTGTGTTTCCCAGGTTGGCGACCAACATAAACTAAACCATCAAGAGTAAAGCCAGATTTAAATTCCACATTCAAAAAATTTTCACGAATTCGTGCGCAACTTCAGTAACAAATAACTGAAGATCTAGTTTGAGTTCAGAATTTTATTCTTAGCTGGTGGTTCTATTCTCTACTTCTGGCTCTTTGAAGAAATTCAAAACTAGCAGATGCAATATTCGAGTTTAAATTATCACTAGCATTAATAAAGCTGGCATTATATGAAAATACATATTTTTTTATTTACGATATGTTCACCAAAATGCCTGCAGATCTATACTGATCACGTAAAGAGAAAGCGTTTGCGACTACTTTCGTTTTGCACATCTTGCATATAAATACTGCTTTGAGCATATTTCATATAAAATTGCATATTTGTTCATATTTTATAATTTATTTCTGCGGAGCTTACCATGAAAACTAATAACGTTGTAGCAATGCAATTTTACGCACACATGTAGCATGCTACAGTGAATTTTCAATTTTTATTTATATACTTACAGGTTGTTCCAAATTTCCGCAACCACTTCCAATTATTTTTTAATAGATTGCTATACTTTCTTGTTATTATGATGATAGCCACCCAAATTATCTTTGCAATGATATATGACAATGTGCACTTACAACTGTTAGTTTTGGTTTTATTGCAAATTTTGTTAAAATCATGACAGTTGCAGCATCTAACATTTTAAGTCTTAACCTGAAAATTGGTACAGTGCCTCACGTAACTCTTTCGTTAACAATTTATGGACGTTATATGTTTTGAAGGTGAACAATGTGACAACATATACAGAGTGTTAAATATGTCGTGCCGAATGTATCGAAGTTTAAAGGCTATTTTCTCTTTTTTTTTAAATTGAACCTATAATTTTTTTATTAGTCAGCAAATTCCTTGTAAAATTTCCTTTAAAATGGTGCCAATAACATAGTACTTATTTCTAGTATTTTCGAAGTTGTTACGTGTCCGTAACGCTCTACGTTTTATTGCTTCATTTCATGATTTAATTAACAATCTCTTTAATATATTTCGTTTCATTTTCAACAAATCTACCTGTATAGGTATCGTTATTTGATATTTAAATTTATATTCAATTTCTTTAAGCTTTTTTTTTCCTTTTTTATTCTCTTGACCTTTAGTGCTTGCTTTTTTGTCGTTGCTAAGAAGGTACGACTCTCGCTCTCTACATTTTGATTATTTTGCCATCGATCTTTGAACGACGTTACTTACTGTTCCAAACCTGGATATTGATCGATGTAACTCTATTGTTTATTGAAAATACAGCCATGTGGGCTGTATTTTCAATAAACAATGGGCGTTAATCGATCCAAGATATCACATTTTATTCGCTCAAGGATATCTCTCTTTGGGGAGGATTTAAGGTGTAGGAGGAAGTAACACACACACGTACCTCGTAAAATCAATCATCGTTTTAATTTTTTGTTCTTTAACCGCCATCAGAAGCATTATCTGGTATGTAGAGCTATTTCTGTAACTTTATTTTCTCTTATTGCCATTGTATTCCCTTGTTTATTTAGATGGTGTAGCCGACCGGCAGGAAAAAAACAGTTATTAGAAGATTAGAACTTCTTAAACCATCGTCTGAGTTTCCCGCCAGCGACGATCTTCTTTCGGAGGGAAAAAAAGCCGATTTTCGTTGGAACTACAGATAAGCTTGTTAACTTAATTTATTTTGCAAAATTTTATTCGTTCATTTATCTCATCGTTGTTTTAAATTAATTTATCGTCCTTCCATAATCCAGGTGTTTTCCGCTTAACGAAAAACCTGTTTGACCTTCGCGTTTTTTTCCCGTTTGTCGAACATTTTCTCGAACGTTTACGTTCATTTCATTTTTACAAACTTATAAATTTATTTCGAACAATTCACTGTGAAATTCATATTTTTTTTCCTTATTAATTAATAGTATACATTCATCAACCCTTTAATTGGGAATTTTCACAATGTCGCTAATTACTTAGAATACTCTTTTCACGTTAATAGTTTGAATTTTCACCATTTTTGCTAATTAATTAGAATAGTTTATTTTATAGGTAAATACATATTTTGCGGAATCTCCTTTGATCTTATGTGTACCTTTTTTTTTTGTTAACAAAAAAACGTTCTAGCTAGAGATCGTTAATTTCAACAAAATTGTTGAACATTGTAATCAATTGTAAAACTACGATAAAGAAAAAATACGTATTGTTTTTTTATGGTGTGTTAGGCCATCAGCCGCTATGTAATTTTTAATTAGTAGAATTATTGTAATTTCTTCTCTTAGATCTGGATTTATCTATTTCATAATTTGCGACCGGCCTTTAGTCGCATTTGGTTTTTTTTCTGTAGCAATTTTATTCCTAATTTATATACAAGGGTTTATTCATTAATTTATACACGGGGATTAAGTTAATAAATGATTATTGTTCCGTTGAAGCGACTTTTCCTCTTTACTTTCCCTCGTCTCTCGAACCTCGAGAGTGGAACGAGTCTCTGTCTTGGAACCGGCCTTCTGCCCACGCAGCTTGCCTTTCTTTTTTTTTTGTTATCTTTCATCAAGTTTCCGGGTTTGCGACGTCCAGCGGCATAAATTCGGTGGCGCCCTTTACCACCTCATTTGGAATTTTTTTTCTTACCTCTGGGTCTCCCCACCCCCTGAGCGGAGGTAGCCTCAGAAGCCGGTTGGGCCGTTGGACGTTGGCAAGAACGGGCAGGGGCGGTTTTAGTCGACCGGGACTGGGTCTGCTCCGAGGAGCGTTTCGTCTTTTTTTTTTATTAATTCTTTTGATTGTTTTTTTTTAACTACGACTTGCGAGCGTAGCAAAGTTATAACCCTTTAAAGGGATATACCTATGTCTATAATATTCAATATGCGGTGCATCTAATAGTTGGTTGGCCATGAAATGATATCAAACAAAGTAACTTTTACAAACACATGTTTTTTAATTCTTTATTATTAGTTTTAGAATTACATTTTGTAATTTTTCCGTAATAAAACAAAATTAATTTAAAATGTGTTCAAATATATATCCACATGCTCTTAATCGCCCTGCATCGACAGACTTACATTTTGAGCCATGTTGTTTTCACTTAATTGAAGAAAAGCGTTTCTGATTCGTTGCTGCATGTTCTTTGCCGTTGTGGGAGGTGTTTCGTAAACTATATTTTTTACAGTAGGCCACAGAAAGAAATCACAAGGGGTTAGATCTGGTGATTGCGGTGGCCAGCTTATAAAGCTTCCTCTCCCAATCCACCTATTGGTGAATACCCTATCTAAATGTGCTCTTGCAGCAGCACCGTAATTTGCAGGTGCATCATCATGTTGGTACCACAATCTCCTTATGACGTTATCTGGTAGGCCTTCTAACAGCAATGGTAAATTATTTTGTAGGAAATTTGTGTAGATTTCACAATTTAAAGTAGTATAAAAAAGAATGCACCTGTAATAGTGTTTCCTATGATGCCTCCCCAGGTATTAGCACCCCATTTTTGTTAGTATAAAATGGGTTGCACAAAATGAGGGTTTCTAGTGTCATAATAATGAGCTTCATTTGTGAAAAACACATGATCTAGAAACGTTAGATCTTGTCGTAATTGGAAAAGTAGCCATTCACATTAAACAAGTCTCCTTTCAAAATCCGTTTGTAATAAGCCTTGATGATTTTGAATTTTGTAAGGTTGAAATTTATGTTTTTTTAAAATCCTTCTTACAGCAGTGACTTCTATCCCGTGTTTATTCCAAATTATCTTTGTAGATACGCGCGGATTTTCCACAACGGACTGTCCATTATCTTCTGTAACCATAGTCTTAGTTCTTTCATGTTTGACGTAATTCACTGAACCCGTCCGAAGAAACTTTGTCAACAAATTTTCAAACGTCTTAATATCTGGTGCTCTTTGGTGAGGATACTCCATGTTCTTGATGCTAATAGTGGATTTCTATTGCTAGCGCCAAGAAGAAATATCATGTCTATTAGTTCCTCTTTTGAAAAATTAATTCTAAAGAAACACAACTATAAACTATTACGGCATGTAAATAAAATATAATGACAACAAAACGATATCACTGACAGCAAGATAACTAATAACGAACAAACGGAAATTGATAATTAACTAGGCGAACTTAAATTATAACAATTAAACGCGATTACAGCAAACAGGAACTACAGAAAAACACTTTATACGGACATTTTAAGTAGATATTTGACGTTTGGTTACACAGTAATTTTTGCTTAATATCATTTCATGGCCAACCAACCAACTATTAGATGCTGCACCGCATATTGAATATTATAAATATAGGTAACAAGTGTTCATTTGAAAAGTCAATCTAGGTTACATTGAAATTTTGATGGAATAAGACGCAAATATATTAATATGTGTTTGTTGTTCCGTAAACGTAAATCCAAATGACATTTGATAATATCAATCACAAATATCAGTCAGTGCATAAAATAATCGTGCGTCGATTCTGGTTTATTATAGCTTCAATTTAGAAAAAAAAGAGAAAATAGCCTTTAAACTTCGATAACTTTGGCACGACATATTTAACACTCTGTATATGTTGTCTCGTTGTTCACTCTCAAAACATATAACGTGTTAGTCCATAAATTGGTAACAAAAGAGTTACGTGAGGCACTGCGCCCATTTTCAGGCTAAGACTTAAAATGTTAGACGCTGCAACTGTCAAGAATTTAACAAAATTTTCAATAAAACCAAAACTATCAGTTGTAAGTGCACATTGTCTTATATCATTGCAAAGATAATTTGGGTGGCTATCATCACAATAACAAGAAAGTACAGTAATCTATTTAAAAAAAAATTGAATGTGGTTGCGGAAATTTGGAATACCTGTAAATATATAAATAAAAATAGAAATAGCTCCGCCGACACACTATTGCCGCACCCGCACCATTTATTCATAATAAATCAAAGTTACATTAACAGTCCACATGAGCATTTCCGTACAGCGGGAATTCCCAGATTTGTGTTTATCAAGTCGGGGAAGTTCCACTGAATCTACGAGCAATTAAGGTTGACCTATAGGTCACTCATTTTACTAGTTTTGTTTAGTTAGTTCTCGAAAGTATATGTACATGTAATCTTACCTTGTTATTTTTGATATGTCGAAATCACATTCACATGTGTCGATCTGCATAAAAGATTATCCTGAATGTTTTGTAGATAGTGGCAGAGTGTATTGTAAGTATTGCAGTAAAATTGTAAGTTTATATTTATTTACATTTAATTTCATATTTTAATACCTGCAATTAATTATTGTAGATTCTATTCGACAAAAAATTTCAATTAACGCAGCATGTAGGAACTGATTTGCATAAAAGAATTATCACAAGATTAAAAAATGCACCACAAGTTATTCTGAATCAATCATTTACTTCAACAAGTAAAAATATAGAACAGAATAGTTTCCATTATGATTTATGTAACGCCTTCTTAAGTGCAAACACTCTACTTTCGAAGTTGGATAAGTCAACGTCTAAAATTTTTCTAGAGAAGCCTATGAAACTGTCAGTTCCTAGCCGCTGAACTACAAGAAAAAAGTATATTAATCTATAGAAGAAACTATGATGAAAATTAAGGAAAAAATAGGTGAAAATGATATTTATTTCGTAGTCGATGAGATAACAGACAGTTGTGGACGCTATATTTCCAACTTATTGATAGGCATTTTAAATTTAAATAGCACCGCTCAATCCTTTTTAATTGATATAGAAGAATTGGACAAAACAAGTAACTATAACAATATTTACAAACGTGTTACGTGTAGAAAATCATTCTGCGTTCTGCCGATATATTCTTAAACCATTTACTTTTATTTTAAGCACTTCAAGTCAACTTGAATCGTTTTTTTTTCAACATGTACGTTTTATGCTACATTATTTCATTATATTGTTAATTATCGTACAGCTTAGGCGTATCCAAACCTGGGTATTCTCATTTAATTTTCTTTCGTTCAAATTATTTGGGATGTCTCTGTACATTTTCAACCGGCTTCCATATTGAAATTTTCTCGCTTAGTCATTCACCCCGAAATTCGTTTTATCTCGTGTTGTGTAACCCTGTTACCCACTCTTTGGTGGTTGTAATTTTTATTTCGAATTTAGAGACGGTCTTGTCGCAATTTCCACGTTGATTTACTCGTTTTACTGATTTATTGTGTCTAAATTACCGTTCCGCTTATCACGCCCTCTCTTTATCGTTTAAGATTCTCCTTTGTTATAGAAACCTGCAATTTGATATGTTTTCCTTTTCAAATATTCATTAATTTATTGATGTTTTGTGCTCTTTTAGTCTCTTAAGACATTCTTCAATTGATTTAGAAATTTTGAGAATTTAGTTTGCCTCTTTTAATTTACCGACGCTTCTTGTGACGTACGACCGGCTTGATCTTCTCGTAAGTCGTGTTCATCGGCCATTAGCGCTTAAGCGATAGTTGCCGCTGTATCGCCTTTTCGTATATTGGTCCTACATCTTTGCGGTAGGTTTATTCTCTTCATTTATATTTTGGCTTATTTTTTTCTTTTATTTCTTTCAGGATTATTAATTTTAGTCGTAAATTTACGATATTTATATTACGTCGTTTTCATTTTAAGACTAGGATACCTTTATCTCACCGTTGCTTTGTGAGGTAGCTATACCTGCGAACTTCTGTTCCTAGCAAGTTTTACGTGCCTTAGGGAAGGCCGATTTGGAGAATTACTTACTGATTGTGGTATTGGAGTAAGCGGTGTAGATTTGGAAGAATTTCTGGAAAGCTAACCTCTGTCCATTTAAGCGCGGGAAGTATTAATCCACCACGTGCAAAATGGTGTCGAGTTGACACTCCATTTTAAAATAATTCTGGGATTGGATTATCAAGCAGTCACAGGGAAGGCTAATCAATTGTAAAATACATTAGGGGACGTTATTGTAGCCTATGACATGAAGTAGGTGTAGAATTTCTAAATTTTATTGTTGTTTAATAAATTAAATTTTTGCTATCCTTTTAATTTTTCTTATATCAGCTGTTACCTATTAGCAAGGCTCTTGTATAGCCGTTCAGACGATAAGTACAGATGGTGTAAAAGTTTACAGTCACTGATTTTAGTGTCGTGTGTAGTTGATTGTTGGAATCGGAACTGATTCTAGGAAGAACGAATTTTGTACGTTCTTGACAATTTATTTAGTCTAATTGCAGGACTTTTATTCTCTGCTTTACGTCATCTGTTCTCATCTTAAATTTCACATTCGTTTTTGAACTTAACACGAAGGTAGCGAGCTAAGTTATTTTTGTTATTGCACAGTTAATCGTGTGAACCACTGGGTTCAAGATATAGTTTGTATAATATCTGACTGTCCGTTTCAACGGCTGCCAGAAGAGCTTTACTCAAAGCCAACTTTGTGGCAGAATCCATCAGATCGACCACACTTGGTGTTATCAATAATTTGGGAGTACGTTGCTCGATATTAAGTAATACTTATGATAATAGCTTTGTAACCATTATGTGAAGAACCACTGAATTAAGTATACATAATTTATGTTCTATTTAACCTTTGTTAGATTGATTTAACTAATTTTCGTAATTAATTTTTTTTGTCTCACCTGCTTATACAGGAGGATATATTTGATTTTGTTCGTACTCCAATTTTGAACATTTATAGTACCATCCTGCTTTACAGGGGGAGTATTTAATTTCTTGTAGTCACTTTTTAGATTACTGTGCCTTTCTCTACCCTATTTGTTACAGGGGTGGAAAATTTTGAAAATCTAGGTGTCTTAAACACGTTTAAGATTTTAGTTACACCATATTTTGATGCAATAAGAATTCAGTAAATATATTCTGATACAATTAACTTTCCTTCTTTCTGACTTGTTGATTGCGTTGGAAGATCAATTCAGAGTATTGTAAGATTGTTTAATTATTAATTATTTTGGTTGTCTTGTATATGTTATTGTTGAGATAAAGCGAATGTTTAAAACCTGCGGCATATATTATTAAATTTTGTTAAGTTGTCGACATTGTTTGATTGGCACCTGCCCCACAAGTGATATTTTGAGCAAAGTTCGTTTTGAGTTTTGGATTTAGCAAGTAGTAGGAGCAACCTTTTTTTTTATTTCGGTAGCTACCATTGTACCACCCGCTTCCGTGTTCTTAGGGGAATTCTGTGCTGGTGTAGTAACACGGTGGCGCTATATCACCTCGCGACGTTGAACTCGCGCTCTCTCCGAAACCATTGGGCTGGCTGGCAGAGGAATACCTGGGGTCGTTTTCCATCAGGTGGCTTCGAAACGAAAGAGGTTAGCCCCGTCGCACATCGCGCGCACTCGCTGCTGCTTGTTAATCACTTTTATTTTAGGACGTCGCGTTTAAGGTAGCAAACGATAGTTCAGCGAGGCTTTATTTGCGTAATGTCATTCCAAGTGGCAAGGTGTTACTGATGTTATCGGATCCTGCGACATATATGATGAAGTCAGAACAGAAGTTGATTTTTTACCCGAGTCTACTGCACGTAACATATTTGGCCCATGCTGTTGAACAGAGTAGTAGAAGAAATATGTTACACATTTCCAGGTATTAATTCATTTCATGAAAGCAACTATGGTTTATTAATAAAGCACTACGAAAACTTGAAACTCAAGGTATTGAACACAGTGAATCGATAGAATTGATTCAAAGTTACAAGAATACAAAATTTGTAATGTCAGAGGTACCATAGCCGAACAGCTTAAAATTAACGCAAGTTCTAGAAAAAAACGGGTGCTTTATTCAGCTTTGTAGAATATCCAGGGAATTGCAAGGAAACTACGATGAAACTATTGAAACATCAATTATCTTGAAATATAAGTATGCGCTAACACAAAGCTTTTCAGCATACAAGCTATTATTGACGGACGTAACGTAGATCATTTTCAGTTGAAAATTTAAAAAAGCATTTAATTGTAAATGTTTACAATACTATACAAGGGCAAGTTTAAATACAAAGAATTACATTGTTTAGCTAACTTATTCTTATTATTATTATATATGATTTGTAAAGTTTCGAATAAAATATTGATACAGTACATATTTGTGGTATCTCGAAATTTATATTGGCATTATTTAATATTTTGACAATCATTTAATATTTTTGCATATTTTAATAAAAGTTCTGCATATTTTCATAGAAGTTTGGAAATATATATGGGCATATAATAAAGTTTACGCGTGCATGTAATTCCCAGGTTTAATTATTAGTACTTTTGGCATTAGGGTTATCGCCATCGTCATCGCTACTGGATCCAGGGTACACATCACTATTTGCTTCGAAATCACTGTCCATTATGTCATCATTTTCCACTTCTGAAGTTTCATTTTCACCAGAAAGTGGATTGTCGCACGCATTTGCCCATTTGAACAACGTTTCCTCGAACTTCGGATCACCAAAAATTATACTTTTTCTATTTCGTTGCTATAAAGTGCACTTTTCGACACCCGTTTGGGTTGCATAAAGTATTACTTTTTCGCACGCAAAATTTTGTTTTTAGAGGTTGGTCATTGCATAAATCAATCTAAATTCTAACCTTAAAATGACATATAACACCGCTGATTTTCAAATATTTAAATGCTCTAGTTAAACATCAATGCTACCAACTACAAAAAAAGAAAATTTCTACAATTTTCGTACAAAGCATGCCTCTTATTATAAGTCTTTTTAAAATTTTAATGTCCGAAATAGAAAAAATAGTATAAAATGCGCGTTTCGTAAGACCTTTTTGCGCACTCGTTCATTAGAAAACTCGCCTACGGCTCGTTTTCTAAACCTTGAACTCGTGCGCAAAAATCATGTCTTATGCAACTTGTACTTTAATATACTATTGTGTATACTATTTCGATGCCATTATTGCTTTTGTACTATAGGCTTCATTCAATGCAGTTTGCGGTTATAACTGAATGGACAAAGTATGCTGCACGCATATTTATACACCCTAATAGTGCAGGTTCCAACTTTTACGAACGTGACAATCCATTTACTTCGATTTGTCCAACAACACACACCAGTAATAAAAAGCTATGACGTGTTAACACAAAAAAATACTTGTGTGCCTCGCAGGTCCGGTTTATGTAAATTCAGAATAGATAAAAAATTATTTTCTAATTTAAAAAAGTAAATTAAAGTTATTGACCTCAGAAACAATTGAATGAATTCCTGTTTAGACCATACCAGAGCGCTGGATTAATTTAAGAATATCTAGTACAAGTTGGAAGAGATCAGATATTACTCCGGCGCTGATTGGCATCTTAGGCTTAAAAATTCTTTTGTTTTATAGAAAAAATTGTGAGGTTTTACGCAATCAAGTATGCTTCAAATGTACATAATTACTAGAGCTGAGGATGTTTGCGGTACGGCAGGACCGTATGTAGTGCATCCCCACCAGCGTATAAACACGATGCAGCGAAACACTTTAGTTAGTCGTGAACTGGCAACGTGATCGTGTGTTGTCTTGAGCTCTATTTAATAAGTATGACGGACGTGCCCAAGCCAAGAAAGCGCCCATTGTATAACGACGTGAAGAAATTTATCCGAGACTTTCCCGATTTGTATTATAATGGAGCAAAAGTAGTTTGTAAATTATGCGATAAACAGTTACTTTGCTGGGACAAATACGACTGTAAAAGACATGTTGAAAGTGTACACCACAAAGACAAAAAAAATAATGTGCTGTCTAAAACGCAATTCATTTTCGATTTATTGACAATGCTACTTGTCTGCGATGTGCCAGTTCACCTGCTAGATAAAAAAGCCTTTCACGACTTTTGGAATAAATACAATTCCAACATAAAGCTACCGTCACGGAGAACGTTACTCACCTATTTACCAATTGTGCGTGAGGACATTGAAAACAGAATGAAAGCAGTAGTAAATGATAAACAGTTATGGGTATGTGTCGACGAAACGACAGATCGAAAAAAACATTATTCTATTGTGAATATTATAGTGCGTGTACTAGATCCTGTCAAATCAACATTTCCCATTTTATTAGCCAGCAAAAGATTGGAAAAGTGCGTTCTCTTAAAGCAGATTGTGAGAGACTTTTGCATGTGACATGTAAAGTTCATGCTTTACACCTTGTGGCACAAACTATTCGGCAATGTTATCCAGAGGTGGATGCATTAATAGCAACCACAAAAAAAGTGTTTCTAAAATCTCCCTAACGAATTCGAGAGTTTCACAGTCGGTGCCCTGGTATTCCCGAACCACCAGAGCCAATCCTTACACGTTGGGGAAGTTGGTTAAAGGCGGCATTTTATTATGCCAAGTATTTCCAACAAATAAAATCTGTGGTTCTACAATTCAATCCTGCCGAAGCTGTAGCCATTAAGGAAAGCCAGAGACTCTTTCAAAACCCTTCCCTTGATGCAGATTTACAAACTATTTATAACAATCATATAGGATTGTTTAACGCAATCGAGAAATTTCAAAATACTGCATTATCGTTAGCGGAGTCACTGCAAATACTGGACGATGTACACGCCCAGCTATGCGCAGTAAATGACAACAAAAATGTTAATGTAATAGAAAAGTTCGAGAGTGTGATAAACAATGATTTTGATTTTACCAGATTAAAACAAATTAGTAATGGTGCAAGTGTAGATTCGGTTTCTATCTATAAAGATTATTTTAATTGTGCGTGTGTTACATCCGTAGATGTCGAGCGGTCTTTCTCAAAATATAAAAAAAAATATTCATCACGGCGTACATCGCTCACCGCTACAAATATGGAAACGTGTCTAATGCTACAAACTTACTGCAAGTCTTATCCACTTGGCGCTATGCTATAATAATCGTAAATAAGGTAAGTGTGTTATTTATATACAGTACACATAACTGACATACCTAAGTGATATAAATAGCGAATGCATGTAAAGCAATAAAATCACGCATGCATCACCGATCGAAACAAGGTCATTATATTCGTGCGTTTAACTGAATACTATCCTGGCACACCCCAAACATCCCCAGCTCTAATAATTACGCACATGAGAAAAGGCAATACAAATGAAAATTTAACAATATTCAACAGACTCTCAAATCGGTCACCTACTTGAAAAAAATAACGTTGTGTAACCTGAAAACTTTGTTTAGCATTTTTGTATTTGAATAAAAATACTTTAATTACTCTATTATCTTGGAAACCGTAAATACTACATTGACTTTAATTCAATTAAAAATTCTAGCGAATAATAAGGGAATTAAATCTGCTCACAACCAAAATATTATTTGTAAATGGGATTTAAGTAAAACACTTATACTAATTTCCAGTATATATTACATTTTATTATATATATTAATGATCGTATGTCAGTTGGGCCAGAAAGCAATTATCATTGTATTAGATGGTCAGAGGGGGGATTAAGGTGACCGTTCAGTTGGGCCGGAGACTTTTAATCCTTTAAGACTTTAGGGATACGCCTACCTATTAGAACATTTAATAAACAAACATTTGCAAATTATTTTTCATCAAAGCAACCAAAGCTTTGTAACAGTTAACATGGATCAAAGTGCTGAGTTATTTGTAACATCTAATATGGATCAAAGTGCGGAGTTAATGTTGATTGAAAAAGGACACGAATTATTAGTTGTTGGCGGCTACAAATTTTCAAAGGCCAACGAAACGAAATGCGGAAAAATTCGTTGGAAGTGCTGTAATCGCAAATGTTTAGCTCGAATATATACTTCTGTGCATTCGTTGGAAGTGCTGTAATCGCAAATGTTTAGCTCGAATATATACTTCTGTGCATAATATCATTTTCATAATATCATTTAGTCGGGCTAGTGGCTTGGTGGCTTGCACACTTGCCTCGTAGTCCGGCAGTACCGGGTTCGAACCCCGGTGCTTCCTTTCTGAGTTTGGTTTTCTGTAGTTTTCCAAATTCCACGGCAAATGCGGAAAGGTAACATCTTAAGTCGGTCTACAGCCACAGGCGTAATAATAACTCATGGCCAGCCGATGCCCCCTGTAATTGGCGCAAGCTGTTGGGGGATGCTAAGGCATGGATTATTATTATTATAATAAATTGCTGTGCAAAATTTAGCTAGACAAATAATTAGCAATGCCGCAAAAAGGAAAGCTTGCGACGATATTTCTGAAAAACCTGCCAAAATAATTAATTGTGAACTAAGAAGCCACTCATGTAATTCTGAAGTCTTCACCCAAGATATCAGTTGCATTCGACGAAACATTTATATTGCTCGCCGGAAAAGTCAACCCACAATTCCGAAAAATCGAGAAGAAGTTATAAACTCTTTATCTGAATTAGAACTGAAAACTGATAAAGAAGAAAAATTTTTACTGAATGTGAATAAAAATAAAGAAATTATTATTTTCTCTTGTTTTACAAATTTAAACTTTTTATGTTAAGTTGACACTATCTATGTTGATGGAACGTTTAAATATTGTACCAAATTTTTTTATCAGATGTTTACTCTGAACGGTTTTAAGAATGGACATTATATTCCATTGGTATTTGCGTTACTCCCAAATAAAAATCAAGCAACCTATTACAATTTTCTGTTAGAATTAAAAGAAAAGTGCACTCAATTCGGTCTGATTCTTGAACCCAACAAAATAGTGGTAGATTTTGAAAGTGCAATTCATAAAGCTTGTGTTGCTGTTTGGAATAATGTAATCATTGTAGTCTGCAGGTTTCACTTATGCCAGAGTTGGTATAGGAAAATACAACAATTGGGTTTATGTAAAGAATATAAAGACAATAATTCTGTTGTAGGAAAATATTTAAAATTGTATTTTGGCATACAATTTCTAGATCCTCAACAAGTTGTTGATTTTTTTAATGAAGAATTATATTACTTAATTCCAGACAATGATTCTAGAATCATAGAATTTAGAAATTATTTACTTGAAAACTATATTTCAGAAACTGCAACATTTCCTCCAAGTGCCATGGGCTTCTAATTCAAATTATTTATATAGAACCACAAATAACTGTGAATCATTTCATGCAAAGTTTAATGGTCACTTTTATAATACCCATCCCAATATTTTTTTCTTTACACAAGTTTTATTATCATACCAAACTGAAATCTATATCAAAATAAGAACTGCTAATATATATACAGAGAAAATGAGGAAAGACACTCGTAATAAAGTAGAGCACATTAATAATAAAATTTGTGATTACATGCATGGTAGAATAAGTCGTTCTACGTTTGTAAAATCTGTTTGTTTTAATTATTTACCTGTATGATATGCGTATATATAAGTATGTTAATTTGTTTCAGAATAAAATTGTAAATAAATATTTGGTTTCTTTTTCTTAACATTAAATTGATATTTTGATGTTTTGTGTTTTCCTTAAACAAACAAAAATAAGGTAATTAGGTATATAACATTAAATATAAAATCTTAATCCTCTCCCTTTGTGATAATCCCTCACCTCATTAATGACCGGCCCAACTGAACTATAGATAAGTCCGTCTACCTGACGTCTGGCCCAACTGACATCCGCCCATATTAATAAATAGATGACATGTTTCGCTACGATGTAGCTTCTTCGGATCTTATGTTACTACTGAACACGCTCTTCACAAATGTATGGCTTTTTTCTAAACTATTTCAATGGGTTGCACTTGTCTACATTAGAATCGTCTCTTACCGATATATCGTCTAAAGTTATTGTTATTTTAATATTTAATGAAACCAGTTTAAAAGTGGGGAATTATTAAGGTCTAATTGGTCATTTAACAATATATCTGCATATTTAAGTTTATTTATTTCTAAGGATTCCAGTAAATTTAACTTTAATCCTTTTTGTTGTGACTGTAAAATTTCGAAATCTTTATTGAAACTATGATTATTTTCCAACAAATGAAGTGCATAATTGGAATCTGTCTTTTTGTTAAAAAATGTTCCTTTAAAATGTTCCTGTATTCTTTTCTCAAAACTCCTACCAGTTTGGCCTATGTATGTTTTAGGGCACTCTTTACATGTTAGTTTGTATACTCCGGATTTATTACTTTTGCTTGTCTTGGATTTATTATATTTTATGAATTTCCCTAAAGAATTATTAGTTTTATAAGCTACATTTATATCTGTTTTTCGTAAAATTTTTCCTATTTTTTCACTTATCGGTTCTATGTATGTTAATAATTTATAATTGCTTGGTTTATCTTTTATTATTGGGTACACATTTTCTATTGCTTTTCTATATTTCTTTTTTCTTAAAATTGTATCTACTATATTTGGGTTATATCCATTATTTTGCGCTATTTGTTTATTGATATTTAATTCTTTAAAGAAGTTTTCATTATTTAAAGGTACTGATATTAATCTGTGTATCATACAATGAAATGATGCTAGTTTATGACTTACCGGGTGACAGGAACTATTGTGAATGATAACATCTGTGTGTGAGGGTTTGTGATATATTGAAAAGACTTGTTTATTATTTAGTCTAGAAATTGTAAGGTCCAAGAAGTTTATACTTTGATCTGATTCTTTTTCTATGGTGAACTTAATGTTTTGGTGTAGATTATTTATGTGTTCAAAAAATTGGCTTAATTGTCTATCTGTTCCTCTGAAACAAGCTAATACGTCATCTACATATCTGTGCCAGTATATAATAATGGGCAACCCATTGAGTCCCTTATTATCAGAGATTTTTATGGATAATTTAGAAAGTCAAATTAAAGAACATCCCAATTTTAAATATTTTATATACTGGCATAGATATGTAGATGACGTATTAGCTTGTTTCAGAGGCACAGATAGACAATTAAACCAATTTTTTTAACACATAAATAATCTACACCAAAACATTAAGTTCACCATAGAAAAAGAATCAGATCAAAGTATAAACTTCTTGGACCTTACAATTTCTAGACTAAATAATAAACATGTCTTTTCAATATATCACAAACCCTCACACACAGATGTTATCATTCACAATAGTTCCTGTCACCCGGTAAGTTATAAACTAGCATCATTCCATTGTATGATACACAGATTAATATCAGTACCTTTAAATAATGAAAACTTCTTTAAAGAATTAAATATCATTAAACAAATAGCGCAAAATAATGGATATAACCCAAATATAGTAGATACAATTTTAAGAAAAAAGAAATATAGAAAAGCAATAGAAAATGTGTACCCAATAATAAAAGATAAACCAAGCAATTATAAATTATTAACATACATAGGACCGATAAGTGAAAAAATAGGAAAAATTTTACGAAAAACAGATATAAATGTAGCTTATAAAACTAATAATTCTTTAGGGAAATTCATAAAAAATAATAAATCCAAGACAAGCAAAAGTAATAAATCCGGAGTATACAAACTAACATGTAAAGAGTGCCCTAAAACATACATAGGCCAAAATGGTAGGAGCTTTGAGAAAAGAATACAGGAACATTTTAAAAGTTTTATTAACACAAAGACAGATTCCAATTATGCACTTCATTTGTTGGAAAATAATCATAGTTTCAATAAAGATTTCGAAATTTTACAGTCACAACAAAAAGGATTAAAGTAAAGTTTACTGGAATCCTTAGAAATAAATAAACTTAAATATGCAGATATATTGTTAAATGACCAATTAGACCTTAATAATTCCCCACTTTTAAACTGGTTTCATTACATATTAAAATAACAATAACTTTAGACGATATATCGGTAAGAGACGATTCTAATGTAGACAAGTGCAGCCCATTGAAATAGTTTAGAAAAAAGCCCATACATTTGTGAAGAGCGTGTTCAGTAGTAATATAAGATCCGAAGAAGCTACATAGTAGCGAAACATGTCATCTATTTATTAATATATATAATAAAGTGTAATATATACTGGAAATTAGTATAAGTGTTTTACTTAAATCCCATTTACATATAATGGATTTCCAGCAAGTATCGGCCGATTCAATTAAATTCAAAACATTATTAATGGTGACACACAATGTTTCAACAACATGATATTATGAAGTAAACGTAACCATACCCCTAATTTCCCTAAGACTTTCCACTTTATACCTGATAATACGAAATGTCTTGAGATGAGTGTCCCTCCACAGATATGAGTATCTTCATTGTAAACCGCAATGACCCATGGATACTCGTTTATTCTGGCTTGCGTGCCGCTAATTATAAGTGTAGTCGCACCCACCTGCTTTATACCACACTCTGAAACAATGAGATATTTCAATAGAATTCTAAATATGTTAGAATTTGGTAGAAATTATTGAATTTCTTTTCTTTTTTTTTTAATAACATGAGGACACCGTAACTTAATAAAACGGAATTAAAAAAACTTTTCAATTAAATTATTAAAAGAAGCCCGGATTCAAGAAATTTGTCAATTAAGTGGGTTGGTTGTACATTTACTTGATGAAAATCCATAATTTAAAATAGAGATGCAACTAATAGTGAAAATCTTATCGGGATAAAATAAAACAAATTTTAATTAATTTCACTACTTTTTACTTCACACGGTAACGATCGTTTCGCCCCAACCTGATCTTCGTAAGACATATGACTAACTAATGGATATATCTTTATATAAAACACATGTTTTGTTTTGAATAGTTGAAGGAATATGTAGTTTTTATTACTTAAATGTTTATGAATGAAAACTTTACATAAGTATTGAACTACGGTTTATACAATACCGTTCAAGTGACCAAACTAAGGGTCTACATTGTTAAAGGTAGTTATGGAAAAATAAAATTTATGACTGTCTGAATTTTAAATAAATAAATTAAGTAACGGTGAACTATTAATTTCTAATTGATCATTGAGGATATTATCAGTTTTCTTTAATTTATTACCTTCAAGTGACTCTAATAAATTAAACTTTTTGCCCTTATTTTCTATGCGTGGTATTTTAAATTCTTTGTTAAAATTGTGGCTTGTTAAATTAATATGAGACGCTTACAGAGAGTCATTTTTATTATTTCTAAATGAAGAAAAATATTCTTTGATGCGTATTTCAAAGAATCTGCCTGTCTGTCCGATATACGTCATGGGGCAACTACCGCTGTCAGTACATGTGAGTTTTAATGCTTAATTTAGGGTTAAAAAACTCATATGGTCTGATAAACAGAATCAAAGATTTAACTTCTAACTCAAAACTCATTTCCTGTGATGTTCAAAATTTATTACCTAGTACCCCTCCAGAGAAAATTTTTATTTTAGTAAAAAATCTTATAAATAAAAATAATGTAAACCCAATTAATTAAATTCTTGATTTATTAAACATATTGTTATGAATAGTGGATTAGTAGTTGGATGTATCACTATTCACACCAACTCTGTCCAGCTTAGATACTCAGTCGGTTACTTTCTTTAAATGGGACTGCTTTCCTCTCCGGGTTTCCAATGGAAAACGTGGAAAAATAATTAAATTAAAACCACAATCAGGCGCCACACAAAATTTATTTGTGAATATTGTTAGTTTTACTGAAGTTACTGTTAATCACACAAGTTGAAAGGTAAACAAAATGATATACACAACTTTACTCAAATGAATCTTTAATACAAAAAAAGAAAAAAGAAAAAACTATTCTTTATAGAGTATAAAGAATTGTGTAATACATACTTACACTTAGAGGTAAAAGAATTTTTTGAAAATGACCGCAAAACAAATCCAAACGCCCTCTGATTACTTCCGAACTAAATTAAATATAATAAATGTCCAAAGATGCTTTGTAATTTCACCCCAGATAAACAACTTCAAAAAATAAACAAACAGAACTGACAAACCGAAGCAAATCTCTAATACATGCGCAGTCACATGTAATAAAAACTCTGCCCTTGAACTCCAAACGAACAAAATTTAAGTTAAAGAAATTTTTTACAAGAAACTTTAAAAAAGTTTCTTTGTCATTTATATTAACTACGATTAAAATATATATATCAAAATTCACTATTGACAATACAATATTAAATGCATACAAATTATAATAATAATATAAATTAGAAATAATATAATTAACTTACTTATTTGAAAAAATATTTTTTCACGAGACACCTGAGTTGGAAAACCGTAAAAATCACTACGAGATCAACAAACTCGTATTAAAAATAACGATATTGAAATCAATCACAACAACAATTAAATCAAATCACGAAGTCAATTAAAGATAAAATATAAAGATTTATATCTTATAAAAATACATATCAAAATAAATCAGTTCAAAATAAAAACTGCATTCATAGAAAATAAATTTCAAAAATTATACACTGGCATCCAAAATAATTGTTCAATAATAAATAATTAAATTTTTCATAATGTTGCGGGGAAAAATCCATAGTAATAATACAAAGGTATTTTTAATAATATAAAATATTATTAAAAATCTGGTGTAAAGAACACAAATACAGGTTCACTATTAATATTTTTGTGAACGTGTCCGAACATATCCCTCCCCAGAGACGTAGATACGTATTTCGCCTTTCTACAGGCTCATCAGTACGCCCCTGCTGGAGAAAGGATATCTTCAGACACATTCACAAAAAAGAACCACATCGCCACATCACAGAAATTATCCAGACCGAGCGTAGAAGTAAATTTGGAAGGGCGTCGTTACTTCACATTGGTTATGTGGACGTGGCGTGATACTTCGGCTGTCTGACAACAGGCAGCGCTGAATTTACTTCTACACCCGGTCTGGATAATTACGGTGGTGTGGTTCTTTTTTGTGAATGTATCTGGAAATATTCTTTCTCCAGCAGGGGCGTACCGATGAGCCTGTAGAATGTGAAATACGTATCTACGTCTCTGGAGAGAGATATTTTCATACACGTTCACAAAAATATTAATAGTGAACCTGTATTTGTGTTCTTCACACCAGGTTTTTAATAATATTTTATATTATTAAAAATACCTTTGTATTATACAAAACTGGTGGGGTTTGCCTACTCATGTATGTTTCAATTATTCTGATCCATAGTAATATGTATAGAACAAAATTACTTTCAATTTAATTATATATACACTTGCAGAGAAGGTTTAATTATGGCTAATCGTCTCAGTCCGTTATTAGCTGAGATTTTTATGGATCATATTGAAAATTCAATTTCAAAAAATTCTATTTTCTAAAATGTATTATTTTGGTACAGATATGTGAACGATATACTACTAGATTTCACAGCATAAAATAGACAATTAAATTTATTATATATTCAGTTTACAATGGAATAGGAAACAAATAATAGTGTTTCTCGATTTAACGATTATTGGAACTAGTAACAAATAATAACTTTACAATTTACCACAAATAGTTATAACATTTCTTGCCGTCCGATACATTAGCGGCTTATCACAATCTTATACATAGATTAATCAATACTTAAACTAAAAAGATTTCGAAAAGAGCAAAATTTAATTAAACAAATAGCAATCAACAATGGATATAAAAGTAACATAATAGATAAAATATTAACTAAAAAACTCTTTACAATAGTCATATCACAAGCATACGTAATAATAACACCAAAAAATTGAAAATGATCACGTTTATAGGCTCTTCAAGCACAAAAATTAGTAAATATTTAAGAAAATTAGACATTAATACAGGGTATAGAACTAACAACATTTTATTAAAATTTATAAAAAACAACAAGGAATTAACAAATAACAATAAAAAGTCCGGAGTCTATGAGCTAACTTGCGGTGGTTGCCCCATGACGTATATCGGACAGACAGGCACATCGTTCGAAATGCGCATCAAAGAACATTTCTCTTTCTTTAGAAATAATAGAAGTGACTCTTCATACGCGTCTCATATTAATTTTACAAACCACAAACTTTAACAAAGAATTTAAAATACATCACATAGAAAATAACGGCAAAAAGCTTAATTTATTAGAGTCATTTGAAATTAATAAATTAAATAAAACTGATAAGATTCTAAATGATCAATTAGAAATTAATAATTCACCCTTACTTAATTTATTTATTTGATATTCAGACAGTAATATATTTTACTTTTCTATTGCGCTGCTCTACCTCCTTTTAACATAATGTAATCCCTTAGTTTCTTTCACTTTATGAACAGTATTGTATAAATCGTAATTCAATATTTTTGTGAAACTTTTCGTTCATAGACATTTAAGTAATAAAAACTACCCATTCCTTCAACTATTCAAAGCAAAACGCATGTTTGTTACGGTACATTTGTTAAAATTTGTATATAAGTTAGTTATATGCCTGATGAAGCTCAGGTTGGAGCGAAACGATCTCTACTGTGTAAAGTAAAAAGTAAATTCGTTAAAATTTGTTTTATTTTATCCAGATAATAGTTATAATGGAATTTAATCAAGTAAAGGATGAAACAATGTTAAAATCTTCACTTTATTTTTTACATGTGATCGTTTAAAATTATTAAGAGGTTAGATGATGATTCAGTTGTCGTCCTTTTATACAGCGATTAGAAACGATTAGACGGTTTGCCGCGTATTAAATAAATGGACGCAACAGAAAATATTGCGGGTTAGATATACAGGTGTCTTTGAAATAAAAAGACAACGTATGAAAAGTGGAAAGATATAATTATATGGAACATGAATCCAAAATATTGTGAGTCAATTACGATGCGAACCCTAAAATTTAAAAAGAAACCTGTTTCTCTGTGAATGTTCCGCCTATGAATTAAAAATATTCCGAACTCATAAGTAATAAATATGTACCTTACGGGCATTTAACGAACAGTCTATTATGTTTAATCGAAAAATTGTATCGAACGTACGTAACGATCGACAACAGAATGAAACCTAAAGTGAGTTGGACAATAACAAAGCTTTTCTTTTTTATGTTTTGAGAGGTCGAAATACAAATGTGCAAATAAATCGTATTTTATCTACATTTAGCGTAGTGTAGCGTTAAACTGATAGCACTGAGTATGACGACAACTGTGAAGGTTTTTAGTATATTCGTTTAATTTGTATATAAATATTTATAATTATATTTTTACCTTAAACAATTTTATATATAAATATATAATACATATTGCTATGTACTGCGGTGTTGATTAATTATTTGAATTAGGCCGCAATACAAAACAGCTTGCTCACTCTAACTCTAGTTGGTTCGGCCTTCCAGGAGCTCTTGCATCTTCAGAGTTACCCTCAAAGGGTAAGTGTTAAATAAAACAAAAGGTATTAGCAAAGAAAACAAACATTAACAAAACAAACATAATAAAAAAAAAGGAAAAAAGAAAAAAAAACGACTTTATAGAGTATAAAGACGTGCTGAAGCAACAATTATGAAACAGCGTGAGGAAAACTTGTATAAATATTGACTTCTACGCAAGATAAAAAACCCCCTTTTTGTATATTTACCGCCATCTGGCTGGTTGTTAATGGACTACATCTACATACGTATTTTATCGTTTCCCGTAGCAGCTTAGCTGTTCGAACGATAGGTAGCCCTCCAGACAAAGTCTCTTTCGCCCGTAAGATGTCAATTATTAAATAGTTGTCTTCTTATAGGACGGAACTTGCTTGATCTATGCGGGCTATTTCAGTAAATTTAAATACAGATACAAACCAGGTGTTTATAACATGTTTGTATTAATTTGTATACATTGCTTCACTAGCTTAGCTGAGGACGCCTAAATGGCAGAAACATATGTATTAAGCAGAAGTAAATGCTGAAAATACGAGGTGTATTGTCCATGTGCATAGTTACAGATATGTAAATTATTTACATGTTTGTTTCATATTGTACAAACTCTTTATACGTGCTTAACGTATTGTCATACTTAAACAAAACCTTTTTGTATAATTACGTTATTCCCAATTTCAAACGTCAAACAGAAAAATAACTGTAAGCGCGCGCATCAACACTAACCCATGCGCACATTCAACATGGTAAAAATGTAATTCTCCCGCCAATTCCTACTTTCTAAATATATTACTCATAAAAAATATACTTCATAAGAAGTATGAAAATTTTCCTTAGTATTTATTTGACTATAAATATATTTTATAAACTAATAATTTACTGAATTTACGAGCTCAAACAATATACAAATAACATAACTAAATTAATATATATCTAAATAAATAAATATACTTGCAGAAATACACGTACATTAATTAATGTAGTAGTCAAATTTCACAAAAAAAATATACTAAACGAGAGATTTCAGATAGGTCGCACAAATAAAAAATTACAAGTATCAGAAACTCATAATTAATCGAGAATTACTTTAAATACATCAGAATAACACAACTAAAACACAAACCGAAATTAACTATAAAAATACTGAATAAAAAGGAAGTCTTTATTCAGAAAAAATTAACTCAACCTATCTGTTCAACGGATGAAATATCTCTGTCTCCTTCCTCTCGGAAATGAAATAAATATCCATGCCTAAAATATAAATCAAAAGACCGACTACGGTTGGGCGGCATCCGGCATCTATCGAACTGCCCAGTTCAAACAACGTTCGGACAATCTACATGCGTGGACAAAAATACACATTATAATGAATTTTTAAATAAAATATACAATATCTCTAATTATTTTCCTGGAATAAAATGTACATAAATATATATAGTCTTTTACTGTTTCTTTTATTTTTCTTCAGGGACAAATTCATGACAATATGTATTGGGTAATTTTGTTTGAATACAGTCTTGGTTGGACATCGACATATATGTTCTAATATTTCTAATCGCTCGTTGTATCAACATACCTGCCGCTGTGAGTAGAGGGTTTCAGCTGATTCTGGAACCTCCTCGGAGTGACCTTGACCTTAGTGTATGTTAGGTTAAGGTTACTCCGAGGAGGTTCCAGGATCGGCTGAGGCGGAGGGAGGTTGCAACAACAAGGCCACTGTGGAGGTTCTCGAATCAAGTAGGTAGGGAGAGGGTGGGAGGGAGGGAGGTTGAAACACCACGGTCACCGAGGAGGTTCTAGAATCAAGAGGATGAGGTTGCAGCATCAAGACCAAGGAGGTTCTCGAACCAAGAAAGTTCTAGAACCAAGGAGGTTCTAGAACCAAGATTTTCTTCAAGAGGTTAAAGCTAGGTGAGGTTATATAACCGAGGAGGTTCTATAAAAATAAATGAGGTTGCAACGACTAGCACATCGGGTAGGTTTTTGCACATAATTGTAGGTAGGGGTTATTGGTATTGCATATAAAGGGAGATTATTCGAAACAATTGTTAGTATTAACAAGTATGTCTAAACGTAAGGTTGCTGTGATGGAGAAACCATCCTCTTCCCAACATATTGTGGAAAGAAGTGATTTGGAGGAAGGGCAGAATGCTGAGGAAGTACTTTGGAGAGATATTGAGTTGGATCCCAGATTTGAAGAATTATTAAATGGGATGAATGATCCAAAACATATATTGTGAATGGTGATTTTGGACGAAAGGTATCAACCGCTGAAAAGTTCATGGAAAATTATACAAGGGAACCAATTTGGGAAGTGACATTAGTAGGAGAGAGGTTTTTCTTTTTAAATAAAAGTCAATCCAAATGGATAAGGATTGGTTTCTCTCCATTACAGAATATGGAATGCATATTAAAGCTTGTTGGTGTAGAGAAGCAGTGTGTGTGTTTGGACGTAATGGAATGGGGTTGGTTAATTGGAGAGATTTTACAGTTGAGGGAACGATTCGAGTGTAAGAATGCAGTGTTTCCTACAATTTGTGGAATGCATATGCGAAAATCGCGAGAGGTAATCGACGGGTCGACAGCAGTTGTGAAGATAGAAAAAGGTGGGGAATATGTGTATTTGGCATATGAAGGGTTGTTGGAATTGTTGCGATTGAAGGGAATTTTAGAGTGTCGTTTGGCAGTTTTAGAAGGTATGCAATATAATATATGGTATAATAATATGGTGCGAAGTTTAGCTGAAAGTGGTGAAGAAATAGAATTGGCAATAACGAAAATGCATCATGAAGTTGTGTCAGAATTTGTATGCATACTAAGGAAGTTAGTCATATATTGGTAAAAGAAATGATCAAATGATATGAATTATTTAAGAATGAATAATGGAAAAAGTTGTATAGTTTGATAATAAAAAAAATTAAATTGTTGTTATCTTTTATTATTAGATATAGGAGTTAGCTATATAATACTGTCTATAGATTTAATAAGTAAGCTAAATTGAGTATATATTTATAAACCACATTGGAGTTGCGTTGTTTATCATTCCACAAGTTGTTGATTCATTATGAGAAAGATTAATAAGATTACACTAAAAGGTTGTGATGGTATTGAAAAGTGGTAGTTCAAATCGGACAGTAAGAAGGAAAGGTAGTGGGTTACTGAATACCGTGATTAATAAATTACCAGTAGATTTGCATATACCGGGTTATAGTTTTTGTGGTCCAGGGACGAAATTAGAAGAACGATTAAAGAGGTGTGATAAGGGTGTCAATATTTTGGATGAGGCTTGTAAAGAGCATGGATATAACTTATACTCAGTCAAAAGATTTATTAAAGAGGCACAAAGTTGATGAGAAATTGTATAAAAAGGCCGTAGAACGAGTGAAAAGTAAAGACGCAGGTGTAGGAGAAAGATCAGCTGCTACTGTTGTTACCATTACTATGAACGCTAAAAACGAAATCGAGGATACGACGTAAAGATATAAGGAAAGGTAGTGGTAGAAAGTATATGAGGAGTATAAAAGGTGGTGCTACATCATTTTTGCAGCGATGAAGAATGCTCGAAGTGATATAAGACGAATTGGGAGGAAAAAAGGTATTTTAGAAAATGCGAGAGTTGCATATCAGACTTTAATGAAGTCGGGGAAGAAAATAAAATTTCCAAAGTCTAGAGTAATTCCAATACCGAGAAAAGGTGAATTTTTACCATTAATTCCAATGTTAGCAGCATTAGGTGCTTTGGGATCGTTGGGTGGGGGTGCTGCGGCAATTGCCAAAGCAGTAACATCTGCAAAAACTGAAAGTGATCAGTTGGAAGAAGCAAAATGACATAAGTTGGCTATGGAGTCAAAATCTGGGAGTGGTTTATATGTAAAACCATATAAGCAAGGTTGTGGTGTATCTGTGGGAAGTGGTCTATACGTAAAACCATATAGAACTGGTTATGGAGTTTATTTGCCGAATAGTAAGGGTTCAAAAAATGATTAAGTAGTTTACCTCGCAGGCCTTTAACAGAAACAGATTTGTGGAAGTATGTTAAAAGGTGGGGAATTGGAAAATTTCGGGGTATATTTAGTAGAGACGTTTTACCTAGACTTATATCTAAAAATGAGAAAGGGATAATTAACTTGGATGATGACATTGGGTAGCATACAAAAAAATAATGATGTGATAGAATATTTTGATAGTTACGGTGATTTAAGACCAGCAGTTGAAGTGGAAAGGTATTTATTTTCGAATGGTGGTGGTGTTATATGTTATAATTATAGAAGATATCAGAGTATTAACAGTGAAAATTGTGGTCAGTTGTGTTCATTGTTTTTGAAGGGTGTTATGGAGTAACCTATGTAAAATAGGAACTAGTACTGGTGTGTAGTATTATACGAAAGAGGTGTGAATTTCTTGTTAAAATGGGGAGAGATAGTAATGAAAGTATCAGTAATATGGCTTTAGTGATATCTGGGAAGGGATCAGTTGTGGATTGTGTCCTAAATCCCCCAATATATTTAGACAGTGAATATGAAATGTGCATGATAAGTTTGCAATTACATAATACTGTCCCGAATGTTACATCTACAAACAATGTATTTCGATATACTGAATCACTGGACAAATTGCATTTTAATTGGACAGATATAATTATTCCAGTTGGAACGTATGATATTCATGATTTGGAGAAATACATTAATGAGAAACAAGCCAATGAAGGTGGTAAAAATTATTTTACTTTGGATGCCAATAGTAATACTATGAAGGTGCATATGAAGACTTCCGTTGATGTTAATTTTTCAATAGATAATTCAATTGGTGAATTATTAGGTTTTAATAAGAAAGTTATACTAGCCAATAAAACAGTAATTATCGATAAGGTGGTTGATATAAAAAGAGTAAGTGCTATCGATATTATGTGTAGCGTGGTTGAAGGATCATATATTAACGGTGAATTATCACATGCTTTATATCACTTTTATCCCAATGTTGCACCTGGTTATAAAATAATAGAGGTTCCACAAGATAAAATTTATATGCCAGTGAACACTAATGTATTATCTCAAGTTATTATTCAAGCTGTAGATCAGACCGGGCAACTTATTGATTTAAGAGGTGAAGAATTGACCATATACTTAAGGTTGAGGCGGATTAATTGAGTTTGGAGAAGAGCGCCTTCAATATTAGTGGAGAATTAATAATAGACCAACATTATTTATAGAGACGAAGATAGGGTCGGACGTGTAACTGATATGCGCAGTAGTAAACTGGGATATCAATATTCGCTTGTGGAACAGTTTAAAGTTAAATAATTACAAATGAGGTGTAGCGTCTTTAATAAACTGCGCACTAGGGGAGGGAATTGCAGATTCAAAATAAGTTATGGAGCGTAGTAGGTGGGGTGAGGGTGCGTAATCGATTAACCAATGAGAATTGGAGTTTGTTGAGTGGCATAGAATATGAAGTTTTGGTGTAGATAAAGTAAATCTTCGAGCAACTGTGATATGGGGATTATAAATTAATAATTGGAATAAAGAGAGGATTAAATTTAGTATAAGAGAAGTCTCGATCGTGATAAGTTTAACGAGACTGCTTGCATAAAGTTTTCAATAGATATGGAAGTTTCGGATGTTTTAAGGAAGGTGCATTTAGATAATTCTATCGTTGAGATGGAATTTCACAATCACATACTATTTGGTTCTCCGAAATATGGGAATAATGACGAGATCAGGATTGTGGTAACGAAAATAGATAGATATACTTTACCAGAGTCAAAACTATTAATTGAGGGAAAGTAACGACTGGCAAGTGATGAGAGTAAGAATAGTGCTAGAGCATTTTTAATTCATAATGCAGGAGCTTTTATGTTTAGTAATATTAGATATGTTATTAGCGGAATGGAGGTGGAAGAAGTGAGAAATGTTTGTATAATATCAACTATGAAAGGACATTTCTCATATAGTCCAAGTTATGCTAATAAATTGGAAAATTCTGGTTGGGAATTCGCAGTGGGGAAGGCTCCAGTGCGAGATAAGAAAGGGAACTTTAGTTTTTGTATCCCATTGAAGATATTAATGCGATTTACAGCAGACTTTAAGCAAGTTATTATGAATGTATCCCAGGAATTAGTTCTAAAAAGATGTGCTGATGATAATGATGTTATATTGAATTCAGTTACCACGAAGAATATTAAGTTAATAATTGATTCTATTGTGTGGAAGATACCACATGTTAAAGTTGCCATGGCCCAGGAATTGGCTTTAATTAAGTTAATTACGAAGAATCAATAATGGAAATATTCTTTAGAGGTTGGGAAATTCATGAAAATCCAGGAATTCCCGAGACAACTAAACAGAGTTGGGCCATTAAAACAGCTCCACATTTAGAAACGCCAAGATATATAATTTTGGCTTTTCAGACAGAGAAGAAAGGAAAAATAGAAGAAAATATCAGTAGGTTTGGTGCCATTAATTTAACTGATATGACTGTTTATTTAAATGGTAAAAGATACCCATATGAAAATGTCAGAGTTGATTTTGATGATAATCGAGTAGCAGTGTTATACAATATGTATTGTAGGTTTCAACAATCTTATTATGGCCACGTATATTGTGAACCGATGCTTAAATTAAATAATTTTAAGTTGTATCCATTAGTTGGCATAGATTGCTCACATCAGGAAGATGCAATACATAGAAGTGGTGTGGAGGTTAGAATAGAATTTACTACGAAAGATAATATGCCTAAGGATACGGTTCTATATTGCTTGCTTTTGCACAATAAATTGTATCAATACTCACCGTTCAATAAGGTGGTACAGCGACAGTACTAGAGAACTAATATTTAAAGTGGTGTTGTATAAGTAGCAGATTCATTTAGAAGTTGGTGTTAGTACGAAAGTGTTCTTTGGTGGTAGAAGATGTTGAACTTGACAGATAGAAAATATATCATAATAGATTTTCAATGGTATCGGTTTAATAATTACAGTTTGATGCCAAAAGAATTGGCCACTTGTGATAGTGAATTTAGAAGGAGTCATTTTGTGTTTAAACCGGTATTGAGCTTCGATGTATTAACTGAACAAGATCAGCGTGTAGCGAGATATGCATTCAATCATCATCACGGGTTAAAGTGGGAAGACGGTTATGCATCAGCGAGTGATTTTTATGAAGCAATTAAACGGTTGTGTAGAGGAGTGGATATTGTGCTTGTTAAAGGTAGAGAAAAATTGGAAATTTTGAAGTACATTATATATAGATAAACGAATAATTTATTTAGTCGATGCGGAAAAACTAAGGAAGGGAGAAGCAAGTTGTAGTTTCCACGTTGGTAATTATGTGGTGTGCGCTCTAAGTAATGTGGAACGATTGTATAAGTTTATTGAGGAGAATAAAAAGACAAAAATAAAAGTAACATTATAATCTTTGAAATGGGTTGTGTGTGGGCTCTCATGACAAATTACGTTGTGAGTAGGGTAGGTAGTGTGATAAGGCGATATGAAGTTGATGGACCATTTGCCGCGGTGGCAGATATTGACTTAGTTTATATTCCAAAAACATATTTGATGTGGAATGTTAGAAGTTTAGATTTAGAATATATTTGGAATCGGCTACCGAAAAGTTATCATGAAGATATAAACTTAATTAGATGTAGACCATGTGTGAGTCTTTATAATGTGTTTGGGGTACTATCGATGGGGTAATTAGGAGAAGAGGCTGCAGCGTGTGTAGATGTAGAACTAGAATTTCATTATCTGGAAGTTAATGCTCGATTGTAACGAAATTATAAAAAATATTTAGATATAAGTACAATACCGATATATGAAAATATGTTTACATAGTTGTATATTTAAAATAAAGATTCATATATATATAATATCAATAAGAAGATTTTTCGTAATCGAGTTAATGCTCGATTGTAACCAAATTATAATAAATATTTAGATATAAGTACCATATAGATATATGAAAAGATGTTTACGTAGTTGAATAATTAAAATAAAGATTTATTTATATGATGACTTGTTTTGTTTCAATAAGAAGATGCTTACGTAGTTGAATAATTAAGATAAAGTGTTATTTATGTAATAACTTGTTTTATTTCAATAAGCAGAACTATAACTTGTTTTATTTCAATAAGTAGAACCATAACTTACTTCTCTTCAATTCATAGTGAATGTTTGAGAACGATATTGGCCAAAGGGGAGGGGGTTCCATGTGGGGGCGGTGGTCGCAGCGGTCACCATATGAAACCTACCGCCTCCACCCGCTTCATGGAACTTCCCCCACCCCGCCTCGCCACATAAAACTTCCCGTCATCAGTCACAACATTAAACTTCGGCCCTCCCCTCCCCCATCAGTCGCCATATGAAACTTCCCCCTCCCCCTCCCCCATCAGTCACCACATGAAACTTCCCCAATCAACATCCTCTTTTTCGAGCGCTAACTCTTTTACGAATAAATGTGTATCATAATTAGATAAATTGTGCAAAATAATAGGTATATATCGGGGTTCTTTATAATTTATATTACACACCATATGCGCTGCTCCTCTATATAATCCAGTCATGTGATCATGGTCACGGACTTTTTCTCCATGGACTTCAATTGTTTTATCGCAAATATGACGCACTGTCGCTTGATTATAGTTATCACGCTCCTCATCATTTAAAGGTTTCATTTCTACCTCTTTACTTAAATAATGTTCATTGGCAAATTTCACATCAGTTTATAACTCTTTCACAAAGGTTGAAGCTGCATGTTGACCTCGATATACTCGCAATTTACTAAGATTTTTATCGAAATTACATTTCACATAATGAGCGAATGAATGTGGCTCATGCTCGAAACATTTCACATTGTAATATTTCGAGGGATCCGGTTCGGATGTATCAATAGGTTTCAATATAGCCTCAAAATCTGCATAAACTACGAAAGGAAGCCTCAGTTGCTTTTATAATTTTTCAAATTTTAGTATATTTCCTGGTAATTCTTCACCATACTTATTTATTTTCAGTTCTTTTTTTGGGAAACACTGCCTTCACCTGCATACAGTCTTCATTTTCATGTCTATGTAATTTTTCTTCAGAAGTAAAGATAGTTAAACAACCTTCACATATGTATTTTTGGTGTCCTGATAACGATTTCTATGAAGAAACTAGTCGTGATACATTCTTTATCCAACAGTAATGTGTATTTCCATTTTAACCACTAAGTAGTAATAAATTTAAATGAATAGATTTCCTCCTCTTTGTGAAATATAAAGGGCCCACCACATCATGTGATCTTGTTTTATTTTCAAATACTTGCTCTAAACCATATACGTTGAGAGATATATTATTAATCTGTTCAAAATTAGAATATCTTTTAAATTTGTTGGAAAGGAACAACTGCTAAAATCAGCTAGAGTGCTATGATGTGGATATAAAGAAACTCTTTGCGGCAATCCTGTTGGTTCCCTTAAAGCAGAAGTGATGGCCCAAGCAAAACACTAATCGTCGTTATTTTGTATATTTATTATGGCTTTCTTTTTTTTATTGTTGGTGGTAAGTCTACATAACTGGAACCTCTCATTGGATTATATTTGTTTTTATTCACTTCCAAATATAATACATTACTCAATGTCCAACCTAAAATAATTAATAATTAATAATTAATCGTACTTTAAGAAAATCTCATTTTACCTGAATCACGCTCTTGGAATTCACTCATTTTATTCTTAATTTCATCCATAAAATCCGCATATATACCATATAAATCACTTCCTTGAGTTATAACTTTATTTTTGGAATGGAAGGATTTTATTTCTATATTTTCTTCCACTAATAAGTAATATAAACCATATAGTTCAACATTCACCTTCATTGATGTATGTACAACTAAAGTACTATCCACAAGTGATAACACTTTCTCCCTAATGTTATTTGCAAATTCATCCACATCGATGTATACACGAGATGAATGATCACATATTTGGTAGCTTACTATTCTATCACCAAATGCTCCAACTTTTTCATCACACCATCATCAACAACAACAAATGATTTATTTTGATGTAAGGTACTGCGTATATATGCCGTATAACAATTTTTTTCCACATCGACGCCGCATGTTTCACATTGCATGGAATTACCTGGATTATTCTCAAATTTCCTTCTCTTTCCCTTACAAGAACTTAACAAGTGTCGATTTCTATTATCAGCTCGAGTAAACGTTTTCCCACAAAACTCACAATCGAAGTGCACCTACTCGACTAATGTTGGAATGGAACAACCATCGCCTTATATACAATCAAGGTCAAAAATTATAATTAGAAAAAAAAACATTTCGAAAGAATAATTATATATATATATATATATAACACATATTACATTCTAAACTTATTATATTTATTTCTTCCTCCTCTAAAGTCATTGTGTCTTGATCGAATAGATCTATTTCAATATCGATATTTTCCTCCTCACTACCCTCCTCCTCACTATCCTCATCTATTATGTTTTGATTGAATATATGTATTTCAATCTCGATATCTGCCTCATCACTACTCTCCTCATCACTACATTCCTCCTCACTACACTCCTCCTCACTACACTCATCTTCTTCATCTTCGTATTCATCAGAAATAGTATTTATGTCACTATTTGTTGTTACTATTTCAAAATTCAACTAACGCATATTCTCTTATATGTACAACTATTGTAACTTAGAATGAGAAGTACAGATCCCTTCGCTATTAATATATTAGCCGTTGAATCCCTACCTCGATAGCTTCTCAGGGTCAAGGTTCCTTCAAGGTCAAGGTTCCTTCAAAGTCAATGTCAGGTAATTTCAATGTTGGGTCGTCTAAAGGTCAAGGTCGAGATCATCTAAAGGTCGAGGTCGAGGTCATGGTTTTCTCAAGGTCGTCTCAAGGTCATGGTTTTCTCAAGGTCAAAGTCAAGGTCATCTATCCTTACCTCAGCCGTCCTCAAAGTCACCTCAAGGTCAAGGTCGTCTCAAGGTCGAGGTCAAGGTTTTCTCGAAGTCGTCTCAAGGTAAAAGTCAAGGTCATCTTGATTCTAGAACCTATTCGATCCGTGGTGTTTCAACCTCCCTCCCTCCCTGCTTCCCTCACTCCCTCCGTCATACCTCTTGATTCGAGAACCTCCTCAGTGGCCTTGTTGTTGCAACCTCCCTCCGCCACAGCCGATTCTGGAACCTCCTCGGAGTGACCTTGACCTAACATACACCAAGGTCAAGGTCACTCCGAGGAGGTTCCAGAATCGGCTGAGACCCTCAACTGCTGTGCTCAGGCCCTTACTGGTAACAGACTTTATAGTTTTAATCCTTTAGTCAGATCATTATATCTTGGAAACAACAATGCCTATACACCGAGAAATGTAATTTGTTTTTCTTTTAAATCGCAATTATCTTAATGTGAATAATATTAATAGCTGTTTAACTACACTTGTATAATATCTTTCGGTATATAGGATAAATTACCGTAATGTACGAAAACAATACCTATATATATATATATATATATATATATATATATATATATATATATATATATAAATTTCATTGTCATCCACGCGGCCTTGAAATTTACATTGTATGCACAATTTTTTACACAAAGACAGATTTAGACGAGTATTTTATTACTGACATCAGATATACTTCTTATAGCATTTGTCGTGTGTACATCTGCGAGGGGGCACTACGAGGAGGATCTTACGGCTCTATTTAGGTGTGCGCGAATTATTTTAAATGGTGAGGTTACGTTTTGTGGGGGTGCTGTTAGAGCGCTTGGAACAGAGAACCAACGAGGGGGTGCTACATGAGGCCCTTTATCACGTAAATATGTTTTCGCTTTTCAAATGTGTCATCTTAAATGCTTTCATCGACCATCTTCTTTTCTCTAATGCCTTTTTAACTAGCTGCCATTTTGTTTTTCATAATCCAGCATCTTCAATGCTGCCATCTTGTTTTTTCTTTTGATGGGACCTCGTATGTATGGGTTAAGCCTTTTTTGAACGCACCTTGTATACAGGTTGGTAGCGTCAGAGAGGACAGAGGTAAGCGGAAGTGATGTATTCCCCACTTCCGGGGTTGGTGACGTATTCCTGTGACGTACATGGCGTAATTTCCGAGATTAGTGATGTAATTCTGTGACGTACACGTCTTTCCGGGTCTGTGACGGATTTCTGTGGCGTACATGACGTCACTTCCGGGGTTATGCCGTATTCCGGTGATGTTTATGATGTCACTTCCGACGACGTCACTTCCGGAGGCGGAGGCGGCGCTCGAACCCGCAAAAACCCTCCACTCGCGTCTAATAATAATGCAAATGACAATTATTGACATCTAGTTTATAATTATTGTCAATTGAGGTTTCGTCAAATATCAATATGAATTTTTCTAATCAGGAAAAGCGTGATATATTGAGTGTTATATTGTGTGTTATTAAAATGCCGTACAAGCTACACAACTGTATTTCGAACAGTATTTTAATTATGTTTATAATTTCGAAATTAAAAGAATATTTTTAATAACTAAATTGAATTTACTAAATTAAATTACTAAATTACTATATTACTAATTAATTATTATTACTAATTATTAAATTACTAAACGGGATGTGCACCTATTCCTTGTTTTCATAGCATACTACTAAAGTAGTACAAAATTAAAAGAAAGAAACTGCCATAATTTGTTTATTTATAAAAAATAACTATGTCAAGTGGTACATCATCTGAATTGTCGAAAGAAGGCCTTCTTTATAAAATTATTGCCAACTATGGTTTCTAGTAGAAAAAAGCACAAATTTGTGTCATAACTCAAAAATTATAGCTTAAATAAAAAACTCGTTTATCAAGTATTATTAAGCACATAATTACTTATACCTTTCTCCTTTACACATTTTAGCTAAAGTGAGTAATAACAGAAATATAGGCGCCGGATAAAATAATAAAAAAATAAATTTTAATATATCTAGTTAGCCATGCATTTTTTTCAAGCAACGTAAGGCTCATTAAATTGAGCTGGTGGAACTGCAATTATTTCCGTATTTAATCATCTCTCTGTCTCCGCTAGTTTCCGAGATTCTGATGCTCAACATCGGAAAAAACTCGCTCTTTATATAAAGATAGTTATTTCTTTCTTTTCTTCACCTTTGTATATTATAGGAGATTTAGTTAGTTGGCGATCTAATATCTGTTTACTTCAATATGTATATATATATAAAATAATTCAAATCTTACTTGTTTCGGCAATTTACTGCCTTTTTCAAAGAATTTTCGATTATCTATCTATCTATATATAGTGTATACACATAATGTTTTCATACATTACGGTATATATAACAAAATTTATGATTTCTAATTGATTTATTCTATTGAAAATATCTTGTAAGAGGTTTGAACCCGTTTTAAATATTCCGAAATATAACATCATATATTCGTGTATTTGCTTACAACTTACCCAAACTACACGGTACGAAAGGTGGATCCCATATACCATTTACACATTTATAAATTGGTTGATGCCCAGCGTGGAACGCGTTACATTTAACGTCAGCAGTGGTATCTCTAGGTGGATTTTCGCAATCGATCGGTTTGTCGCCCAATGCACACGTTGCATTTTCAGATTTTGAGACCATCAGAGATGGACATGAACCTAGAGCAATATACAATATTAAATTAAACGTACTTTATTAAGCTTCACTTATTTTTTGGCAATTGTTACTTAATAAAAGCATACTATAATGCGCCTGTCTAAAGAATGCAATATAGACAATAGTTACTAACATTATCTTTTAATAATTTGAATATGCATTTTACACTCAGACCAAAGTTTTATTTACGAGAAGCATATGATTTCTGGTTAATTAGATATTATTGTTGCATTGATACCCTTTCTTCTCTGTGATACTTCGACTTTAGAATGCTTTTATACCAGAGAAGACAAACTAAAATTTGCAAGTGCAGAGGGCAGTGTTATACTACAGTCATCTGCACTTTATGAGAAGAAATAATGTAAGCAGTCATAGGTTAAAAATGTACGGTTTTTAATACATAAAATCAACCGGCTCGTGGAAGGATTGGGACACAGCATAATCTGAAAGCAAATGATATGGCAATAATTCCGATAATTTCTAGAAGAAAGTGGGAAATGGGGAGATTTACCCATTTATTCACAGGCTGTACAGAGAGAAATTCCAGACAAATTGATTAACTGCTTCCGAATGATTTTTGACTATAAATGACATATAGTTATATCAACTATGCCTCAGCTTTCACAGCATCCTACAGTACTGGAAAACATCATCAGCGTGGGTACCTATAACCAGAAGTCCAAGATAATGGGAATAAGTCCGTAGCATCTTGCGCAATACGCGAGGAAGGGTCATAATTTTCGTATTGTGACTAAAGACATGAGCTACGTCTAATACTTATGTACATCTTTACGTCGAAATCAAAAGTCGCCTTCTTCAACACCGAAATGTTTTTGACAGTCTTCTGAAATTCCAAATCGGTTTTTCTGTTGGACTTTGAAAGCTGCCAATGCTTAGATATCAAACACTCTTATTACTGAAGACGTCTTCTTCTTAAACAACAACGCTAAATTAAAAAAAATATATTAATATTAGTAACACAATGCTTGGGCACACGCATCTGATCTAATTTAATTTTTGAAATATGAACACTAACACAATTACATGCATTACAAATATCTAAAAACATTTGCGCAACATATTTCATCTTTTGTTTATTTAAATCATCGAAATTATGTTGATTAAAGCATCGTTTATACCTTTTTTGAAACTATACTGTTTATAAAATAAAGTGTTTTTCCTTTTTGGACACCAATTTTCAATACAGAAGATAAGAGTGATATAGTGATATATATATAATTCGCCTCGAAAATAGGAACAAGTACTACTTTGTTAATTTCAGAAGCTTCTCTATTGATTCCCGTACGATTAAAGGCTTATTTTATTATTAGGAACTGGACACGAGAGGCCCAAGGGCGTGCTATTGAAAATTTGTGTTTTTAAAGAGTTTTTAATTTTATTTATATAATTGGAAAACGAACGGGTAGACTAAAAAACACGGAATATACTTTTATTTGTTCATTATGTATTTCAAGTTGAGCAAAGGAATAATAATATTAACTAGCAATACTTCCTCAAGGTTCTCTTCTGTAAAATTTGTTTGAATGAAATACATCCTCGTAGATAGAAAACGTCCTTTCTACATCGCAACTGGCTATAGGTGCATACTGGAAATATAATTTTATTTCAGCATTTCTAGCTGTTAGATTTTGAGGCAATGTCCACATAAATAATTGCCGCAATGTTATTAAATCTGGATTTTTATTAAAAACTGCGTCTACCTTTTGCCGAAGGCCGCATCCGAAATAACTTGAAATATTTTTCAAATTGTTAATAGCCACATCTAATGTGGTTAATCCATCATTTAATTTGACATTTTGATTTTCAAAATAAGTGATTAGTATTGGCAAATTTCCAAAGTGTTCCTTGAGAGAGTACAACAAATTTTTTTTAAATTTGGAATTTGTATTAGTTCCCTGTACTCAGAAATACTTCGAGCATTGTCATTTAAACATGTAACGAAATTTTGTAAACTATCGAAACTCTCTGCAGAACAAACAGTAGCTTCCAACCATGTTTCCTATCTAGTTATTACTGGAGAGGGAGGCAGTGACAACGATGGAAAAGTTCCCCTGTATAGAGCTGCTCTCAATGGTGCTTTTCTGAAAACTTTTTTAAAAGCGGATATAAGTATATCAACTTCCGGAAAGGTGTCTGATATATTCACAGATTCTGTGGAGAGCATGTGCTACACAAGTAATATTCAGCATATTAGGATATGTTTCCTTTAATAGTCTGCCTGTTTTTAACATATACCGTGTGTCCCAATTTCGATGCCCACCATTGGTATCTCGGTTATTAGAAGATATAGAACAACGGTTAAATGGGGAATGTTTTGCAGAATTCAATACTCGCGGCAAATCTCATTTCAAATTTGATCTAACTTTTTAAATTTTTAATATTTTGAAAAATCAAAAATTTGCCGATTTCGTTATTCCTCAATAACTCGATAACGCTTAGTCTGACCTCTTTTAAAGTTTTACATTGTTCAGACACTTTTTTAAAACAAATTATTTGATACAAACCTACTCTCATTTGTTTTTAAGTTATTACCACTATCTTTTGTTTTTCATATGGCGGCCATATTGGATTTTGGGTTTGTTAGGTAGTCCTCAAAATGTGCTTTTCAACGATGTATAACATCCCTGAAAAATTTTTATTTATAAGGAAAATATTAATAAAAACGTAAATTAATCTTTAATGTGAAATTAGTAGGCTGAAAAATTAAACACCAATGTCAAATGAAAGTGAAAAGATATTCTAAGTATAGCAAACGCCAATTAAGTTGGCGCGAGGAGGGGTAAGTTCGCGCAGGATTAAAAGTAGTGGGGAGATTTGTATTTGGTTTTACATCAAATGTCAGATAATTCTAACCTCTGAGCGTGTATCACTAGCAAAGACATTATGTTCCGTTAAACGTCAATGACAAATGTATTCTGACAATGAAACAAAACGATAGCCTGTCAAAGTACAATTAGTGCTGCAGAGATAAGTTAATTAAAGCTACTTGTAGTTAGTGATAAGTAATTATTGTCAAGTATTAAGATTTATAAGTATTGATAATGGCACATACATATTCAAACGAAGAAGAAGTTGATATGTTGGAAGTGTATTTCAAAGCAAATAGAAACACTAAAAATGCGTGCACGAGTTATGCAGAGCGTTTTCCAGAAAGACAACAGCCACACAGGACAATTTTTAGAAGACTAGTTAGCAAATTAAAAAACTTTGGAAGCTTCGAACAAAAACGAGCTAACTATGAAGTTAATGATGCTGATACACGTCGAAATAATATTTTGCAGAACGTTAGGAACAATCCCAGCACATCAGTTCGTCGTGTGACGCGAGAAACAGGGATTTCAAAATCTACTGTTCACAGAACCTTGACGAAAAACAAGTATCACCCTTACAAACCAACAATTGTACAAGGTTTAAGTGATAATGACAATCTCCGACGATTACAGTTTAGCAGGTGGTACCTTCAAAAATGTGAATATGACGCTAATTTTCCTAGGAAAATACTATGGACAGATGAAACACGATTTACCAATTGTGGAGTGTTCAATAGGAATAACTATCATCATTGGTCTGCTGAAAATCCACATTTGGTAAATCAAAGAAGATTTCAAGTTCGATTTGGTTTTAATGTCTGGTGCGGTTTAATTGGATTGACATTTTGTTTACTTTTCTTTTGTTTTTTAAACTCTTTTGTTCGTTTTAGATAATCAGTTAATAGGTCCTTTCATCTTTGATTACAATTTAACTGGTAACAGATATTTGGAGCTACTAACAAACGAGATAATGCCTGCTTTGAAGCAAATTATTAATCCCGAGAACATGCAAAACATCTGGTTCCAGAAAGATGGTTGCCCGGCCCATAACACTCGTAACGTGCAACATTTTTTGAGAGAAAACTTTAATGTGAGAGTGATTTCAAATAATGGACTCGTGCAATGGCCTGCGAGCTCACCCGACCTTACCCCGCTTGACTTTTATTTATGGGGTACCACTAAAAACGAAGTATTTGATTTTGAACCGCCAGAAACTCGGGAAATTTTAGAACAAAGAGTACTAGATGTGCTACGATCAGTAAACGAAAACACGCTACGTAGAGTTTGTAACTCTACTCGAACAAGGTGTCAAAATTGTGTGGAACAGAATGGTCGTCATATCGAACAATTTCTTTAAGTGAATGTGAACTTTAAGTTCTGTATCTTTACTTTTTACTTCTATAATTTTTTTATCGTTTCGTTTGTTTACAGTATTACTTAGAATATCTTTTCACTTTCATTTGACATTGGTGTTTAATTTTTCAGCCTACTAATTTCATATTAAAGATTAATTTATGTTTTTATTAATATTTTCCTTATAAATAAAAATTTTTCAGGCATGTTATACATCGTTGAAAAGCACATTTTGAGGACTACCTACCAAAACCCAAAATCCAATATGGCCGCCATATGAAAAACAAAAGATAGTGGTAATAACTTAAAAACAAATGAGAGTAGGGGGTTTCTGTTTGTATCAAATAATTTGTTTTAAAAAAGTGTCTGAACAATGTAAAACTTTAAAAGAGGTCAGACTAAGCGTTATCGAGTTATTGAGGAAAAACGAAATCGCCAAATTTTTGATTTTTCAAAATATTTTAAAAATTAAAAAAGTTAGGTCAAATTTGAAATGAGATTTGCCGCGAGTATTGAATTCTGCAAAACATTCCCCATTTAACCGTTGTTCTATATCTTCTAATAACCGAGATACCAATGGTGAGCATCGAAATTGGGACACACGGTATGCAGTACTGTCACTGACAAATAAAAGTATTTTTTCTTTGTACCTATCATCCGAATGAAGAATTTGGTGCATATTCTCGAAAATGGTTTTAGCTACAGTTTCCGCATCAACTATATTTATAACTTTTGTTGCTATTACATATGCGTTATATGGAATAGTTGGATGAAGTACACCAAGTACACAACATTAAGCACACAGCATCCTAATATATCGACAGTTTCGTCGGCACTTATCCATAGGTTCCAACGGGTCTAATATCTGTGTATATATTTGCGATGCTAAGTGACGTTTTGCGTGTGATTTCTTGGAATTTTTTAACGATATTTTACAGACTTTACAACGATTTCGGAATCACTGGCAATGGACATACAATCAATATGACCCTTAATCCAACCCGCCATTGTTTTACGATCCCATTCTCGACGTTGTTCCATATCATATCTGAAAAAGTAACTTAAACAATGTTCTAGTCCTAAATAAATGAAAATTAAAAATGAATGCGTAAGGTATTGATACTTAACGAAATTCACTGCGACACTTACTTCGAAATAATTGGAAGGAGTAGATTCGATGAAACGATATTAAACATGATCTCCTACAAAAATTGCGTAGTATGGTAATTGACAGCTAAACAATCAAAAAAACAAATTCACCGTACTTTATTTGTCTTATGAAATATAGGCTAATAAATAAAATAAATTATAAAAACCCCGCTTCTATCTACGCCCATGAAGTAAGAAATTTCACTATAATATTGAACTAATTCCGTCGCTATTCAACGACAAAAACCAGATGTGCGGTTAGCTGAATGAATAGTGCTATCCAATAACTGCGTGTTGTACTTAGCGATGCTATTGGCTATTTAAATGGTCCATTGTAATTTCGGCTTGATGCGTCCTGTTTCTATTTATTACTCCTCTTCAACTTTTATCATTCTCTAATAAAGTAAGAAGTTAAATTGTCTATAACATAATCTGGTCGATACAAACTACAAATTAATGTTGTACACATCATTTTCCTAAATAAAAACCCTTAAAATGCGCTTATCTCATCGCTCCTGTTGCTTCTCTATTCTCCACGAAAAACGTTCTTTCGGTTGACGATGTAGTCAATTTAGCAATGTATCTTTCACTTTCTTATTAGAGGTAAATCACTTGCCCTCTAAGAACTTTTTGAATAGCCGAAAGAGTCACTTAGGTTCAGATCCGGGCTATATGGGAAGTGAGACAGTACTTCCCAATCCAATTTGGTCAATGTTTTGTTCGTTGGATAAGCTATATGTGAGCGAACGTTATCGTGTAGTAGAACAACGCTCTTGCTTAAGTGACTGCGTCTTTTGTTTCCTATGTCAAGCCTGACCTTTCCAAGGAGCTCACTATAATAAACTGAATTAACAGTTTTTATTTCTTCGAGTAAAATGGTCAAATAGCATTCCAGAATGCAGTCGCCATGACTTTTCCAGCTGATGGCTGTTTTCTGAACTTATTTAGAGGAAGGCGAGTTCGAGTGACGTTATTCCATTCTAACATTATTGCTTTAATAATGTTAGAATGGAATGGTTTTAATAAAAAGGGAAGGTGTTGTACCTCTGGACGCATGCACCTCTGGCCAAAGAATGTTTACAGCCATCTAGTGAACGTAATGTTAACGCAACTAATAAGGTGTGAAGTTAGATTTATATAAACCCAATAGATGGAGCCATAATTAAGTATGACATGAAAACGCTTATTTAGGCTGACATTTGAGGAGCTTTTTTTCAAAGCGCAACATGTCCATCTAAACAACTTTGGAGAAATCCGTCAAAAACAATTGCGGCTGTTGTACATATCGGAAACAATATTTTTCTTTTATAATGTTATTTATAATGATCTAAAATGTAATTTAGAAAAGGATTATATAATATGTGTGATGTATTTAATTCGATAGCATAAAACAAGTTTTGGACTCGTTGCATTTTGTTAAAAAAATGGGACATGTTTCGATTTGAAAAGAAATTTCATTTAAATCATTGTATAAATAAGGGCTTTATTTCTAAAGACGCATTCAAAAATACTGTAAAATAATTATCAAATTATTTTTTCTGAAAATCAATTTGGAAATTAGTCTATATTTCATAAATATATATTCAAAAACACTCCAACAAAAATTCTTTATTATTTCTTCTGAAAACCAACGTAAAAATAAGACTAATACTAAAAGCAATACAATAAAAATTATAATTTAATTTCTTCTTCTGGTTCTAGGCAAACACACGGTTCGTCTTCTGATTGTAGCAATGGATCATTCGTAATGTGGTCGCGTAAAAGTTCGAAATACCAACTAAATCTGTCTTCATGACACCACTCCTTACCAAACGTTTCTTCTAAAAGCTTATTAACGGCCTTTCCTTTATCTGCGGCCAGAAAACGTCCTTTGTTGCTCAAACGTATTTCCAAGTTTTTTAAATTTTTTCTTCGATTTAATAACGAATCAAATTTATTTGAGGGATCAGTTATTCGGAAATTCATTTCCATTTTTATTTTAACAGTCTTTCCTCTTCCTTCTGAATTTTCCTTTACTATAAAAACTTTCTTTTGCTCGCTTATACCCACAACTTTTTTAAATGTCTCCAAGAGAGATTTCAGATCATAAACGTACCAATCCTTGCCCTTAACATAAACGTTGCCATATTGTTTGTATAAATTTTGATATTCTTCCGGTACAAGTATTCTAGAGTGACGCCGTAATTCTCGTTCTACACGGCCAAAAACACGATCAGCCGGCAAGTAAGAATGGCCGCGTACTGGGAAAATTAGGCATATTTCGGTAATATTTGGTGGAGATTCCTTATACAGTCAATACATTAGTAAATGTACAATATGGGAGTTCTTATTTTGTCCCACACACCCATCCGAAAAAAATCGTATTTTTGTCACATTTTCTAAGTTTTGATTTCGAAGAAAATGTAGAAGAGCGGATTCCACCTCATTTGAACCTCTTCCACTTATATCTTCAGTCCACGTATAAATTGATGGATTAGTCGATAAATTAACCACGCAAAATGCATGAAATGATATTTGCAAAGAATAATACGCTTCCTGTATTGGTAGTTTAGGCAGATTTTGCACTTGTTGGAGATCGAAACAGTAGCTTACTGTTCCCTCTACTTCTTTCTTCATTATTGAGTGAAACTGTTTAGCTCTCAATTTATGTATCTTTAAGTCACGTTTATGATTCTGTTTTTCCACATTGAGAGCAATTTTAATTTGATCTTTTAGTCTTTCACAGTAGCTGCAAATGTCACTAGCAGGGGAACCAAATCCCAGATTGAAATCATTAGAAAATAGTTTGTGAAAATAAGTGTGGTTAACCTGTTTCTCGGCATCAGTGCTGTTATTATACATTTTGGACATCTTCGAAATATTTAATTCCGCAGATAGATAAAGTCTTTGTGATTTTGATCTATTATAGTGAGATTCGCGCATGCTTAGAATTTTCCAATAAATTCTTTTACGTTTCTTTTCTTTGCAGCAAGCTTTTATCTTTCCACCCATTACCACCACTATTTTATTTTTGCTCTTCTCCGCTTCTAATATTTCTAGCTACTAACAAAACTCTTCTACGATTTACTTCAAATAACGTTTCGAAAAATGCTCGACATACTAAAAATTTTTGTTTCTCACTACGAACCTGCATTATAACGAACATAGTTTGTTACAAACAGTTTATAATATAAGTAGAATCACTTACTGTGTAACTTATTTGCAAATTATGAGATCTTTTCACAGGAACATTTCGCTCACGATGCCGTTTTGGCAAATGGATTTCAATTAAATTCACCAGCCTAGAATTCTGCTTGATTCTGTCGTTATCAATATAAAACTTTTTTTTTACTTCTAGCAAAATTGACATAGGTATTTGATGACACATCAATTTTTTATTGATGGTATGATTGCAAGGGCGTCTCCATTTATCTAGATCTAGATCCTTTGCAGCATATCTACGAAACATTATGAAACACAGTTTGAAACAAAATCTAACCTAAAACTTACTTAGCGTTCCTTTTTGCAATTCGCTCCTGTGCCCGGGTCCTCTTTCGTTTTCTGCTTCCACGACTATTCTCAGCCACACTAACTCCTTCATCACTATTCTCGGCATTCATATTTTAAATTGTTTATAACAATTTCACACACAAAACAGAAAACAACTAGCGAGATCACAATTTGTCGTACACAATGAGTCACACACTTTACACAGACGGACTTGTTGCAGATTGTGGACTTGTAACATTTTGTTCGAAACACATCAAGTTCGGTATATATTTTAAATGGGACTTATTGCAGGTTGACGAAAATGCAAGTTGGCATTGTATTTCTCACATCTTAATGAAGGTAAAGCCATCGATAACTCAATTTATGAAAAAAATGGACTTGTTGCGCTATGAAAAAATACTCCTCATTTTATGTTTGACTGTGTGCTAAGTAAATTCTAGTGAATAGGTGCAACAGGTTCAAGGTACTTCTTTATACACAGGTTAAGTACTTATAGGAGTTCTTGTTAGATGTGTGTAAGATGAAAAAGTAAATGTTTTTATTTCCAAAAAATATAGACACATTTTAAGAAAGCGCGGCCGTGTTGTACCTTTGGACGACAAATTGCATGCACGTTTTGGGTATATGTACTTTAATTTTAAAATTGTTTTAAGTATTAAATTAAGGCAATTTGTTTTAATTCTTGAAATAATACTGTAATGACACTCTATAATTTGTAATATATTTCAGGAATCGTGTAGTCTGTCCGTTGGCTAAACTTGAGGACATGAAATGGAGATTCTATAATTTTTAATTCTTATTATATTGGTTTATAGGGAAAATATATCGATTACTCAAAACCAAAATTGTATAACCTTACATCTATATCACGATGGCATGTACTTCGTAAGCAAGCAATATAGTAAATAGTTATGCTTCTGCTTAACCTTCACAATATAAATGATTGACAAACGACATTAAAAGACAACATTTATTAGATGATGAAACAATACTGGGCGTAGCATGTATAGATGTAAATTATGGTTTTGGCAAATAGGTAATAATCTTTTACAAAAACAATATTCACGAATATATTATAATTCTACTATGTCTTTCAGGAACTGTAATTAGGATTTGTCAAAGGCAATATAAACAGGTGCAAATAATTAAATGTATAAAAACTTATGTAATGCAAATAAATCTCAAATTAAAAAATATTGGAGAGTAATATACCTTTAGGAGGTTATTCCAAATGAAACTGTCTTAAATATAAATGATTCTGTATTTAAAAGATTAGTTATCTATAATTATAAATTTTGAAAACACCAAGATTAACTGATACGGTGAGTGTTTGAATAGTATTAATTGAATCGTACAGTTACGAATAAGTTTTGAGAAGTAAACATTATTAAATTAAGTAAATGGAGAAATTACAAGTAATGATGATAATTTTAGATACCTTTGGAATTAAATAAACAGGTATTAAAGTATTAAAGGAAGTTCTAGGAAGGAGTCCTCCGGATATTCTCTGGGATCGGGAAATGTTTTTATTATTATCATCACAATAAATTCAATTTAATCCAAATTAAAACTAATTCGCCATTTTTAGTTTTCAAATTGAAAATGATGCTGCAAATAAATAAAAAAATACTTTATCGTGGTCGTTTGAATTAGTTTAAATGAATATATGACACTCGAAACTAACTTTTGGAAATATTTTTAAACACTTTTCGTCGTTGAATAACATTTTATCTTTGTTTTAAGAAATTGCAGAGTACAAAAAACGCTTCGAAGTTTTGAAAAATGGCGTTCCTAACTTACGGAATATGGACAAGGACTGTCTGGGACGCGATATCCAACAAAAGGCAAATAGCGTCTCCAATTTGAAAATAGAATCTCACATCCCATTGGTCTTCATAACACAAAGGAAGTGAAACGGAAATATATATATATATATATATATATATATATATATATATATATATATATATATACATATATATATAAGGTAAACTTAATAAATCGGCGATTAAAGGTCTGGTTCATTACATCAAAGTATATATATTTAAAACAACCCTACATGTTTCGGCAATGATGCCTTTGTCAAGGGAATAAAAAATATTTTTTATTCCCTTGACTTTGAGATATCAAACTTGTGGATTCGCGGATTGTATTTTTTATTTTTGTTTTTCTAATTAATTTATTGATTATTTCTATGCCAAAGCCATTGTATTTCGCGATATTTTTAATGAACTCCAGTTCTATTTCATATCTCTCTTTTGTTAACGGAAAATTTAATAACGGATTGACTAAGAAATTAAAGGAGTTAATTAAAGTCTAAGGAGTTAATTAAAGTCTCCTAGGGAATACTAAAGATAGAGTTAATTTTAATTCGAAATCAGGTATATACGAAATTAGTTGCGAGGATTGTAATTTGAAATATATAGGCCAAACTAAACGACCAATAATAACCCGTTTTAAAGAACACATATCACATATTAAATAAAATAGACCGGATAAATCGAATGTTGCCAACCACGCTTTAAGCACACTACACAACGTATCGATTACAGGGTTGAAGTTAGTCAAAGGAATTAATAAACCCCACGAACTTGATGCTTATGAAAGTATATATATCGCGAAAAATAAACAAAATTCCATGAATAGCGATAGATCACCGATTCCTTTCAGTTGTCTCTTTTCATTTTTATTACCATAATTATGTCATCGTCGTTTTAAAATTGTAGTTATTAGGACATGTTTAGTGCCGTTCCCTTAAGAAAAGAATGTTTGCCGGTCTTTCGTTCGAGATATTTCAACTCGGAGAATAAACATATGTGTAGGCCTTTTTCCTTAAGAGGTAAGTGCTCTTCGACCTTTTCCTAGTTTATATTCGCATGTTAAAATAAGTCTATACGTGGACGCGGTGTAAAGTAGTTGTTGCGTAAGTGGTTATCTAGCTTTACTGTGCCCCTTGTGCGACTTTTTAATTAGTGGTTTTTACCTACTGATGATGACAACTTAGTTGTCGAAATACGTATTTAGGATACGATTAATAATTGTGGTAAGGGGTTACATACCTTTTTAAGTTTTTACTTAACCACAGTCTCCAAAGAAGGAGTATTCTGTGTTGTTTAATATGTATTATTCTTTGATCTAATTCACATTAATTCAACTAATTAATTTCTTTGTCCTCCGGCCAAACATGGCTCTACATATACTTCTCCAAGTATATCTTCGCAGCCCACGTGGCCGACCATCTTCGCAACTCAAAGGTAACTCTGTATTGTTCGATGCAGAGGTTATTTTATATTAATTCACATTTAATTTACTGCAGAATTTAACTTGGGTTTCGGTACATTTTGTGTTAATTTTTAATGACTTATTTACCGCTCCTCGTGTATATATTTCTTTTACCAAGTTCAATTGCTTTAATGTAAATACAAATACAAACTTTAAGGACAACGCTCCTGTGTTTTATTTAGTAAGTAAGTTGTAATATATTTATTTAATTTAACCATTATCATACACGTTCTGGACCTTTGATGAAACTTTACCAACACCACAATTATTTATTATAGAATAATTACGTTATTATTAGCACACGCAGCAGCCGGTCAATCAATAACCGAAAAGCCCGTGTTTGTAATTATGGTGATCGATAGAGAGTTTGATTAATTCCTAAGATTTGGGTTGAATGCTGGAGCAGTATGGACGAGGTACCTAAATGCCGAATTATAAAATCCAATATTTATTTTTGAAAAGACTAAACACATAAGTAATTTTAGCAGATACCTTACAAACTTTTGGAGACAATGCTCTTTCGAAAGTCACAATATCTCGCTGGGTTGTATAAGTTAAATGTGGTGATTTGAGCATCGAAAGTGATGTATCACTAGGATCAACAAAAACTGCAACACCTAGATCATGAGTAAAGACGGCAGACTATGTGCCCGAATAGTAGCGTGATGTGGAGGGATCGAGTAGAGGCGTACGACGATCAATTCAGTTGCCGTTGAGACGTTGTAAGCGATACATTGTTAACACAATCGTGTTGAAAATGTCGGGAGTGCGTAGAAACAATGCATCGACTCGGTTGCATGCTAACGTATTAAAAAAAAAATTACATCGGTTTCCCGATTTAATATATGACGGTACCGTAGTGAAATGTTTAGTTTGTGAAACAACTTTATTAACTTGGAAAGCAAGTCAGTGCCAAAGACATATAAATAGTGATAAACATAAATCGAATAATAGTGGACGCAGATCATATAATAAATTTGTGTGTGATTTAACAATGATGTTAATTGCGACCAATATACAAATGCAGAAAGTAGAACACCCAATGTTTCGTCAGTTTTGGAAGAAATACAATCCTGCGTGGAAATTACCAGCAAGAAGTACGCTACGGAATTACGTACCGTCAGTGCGTGAGAGAATTGTAAATTGTACGAAAAATACGGTAAAAAAAAATTCCTATGGTTAACAGTAGACGAAACTACAGATATTAAAAAACAGTCCATCCTAGCCATTCTAGTACGGACGCTGACTCCGCAAGGACCTTCTCCTCCTTATTTACTAACCTGTAAACGAATGCAAGGGTGTACTGCCAGAGCGATATATGATGTATTAATAGAAACACTACACAAATTTGAGATTTTAACGGAACAAGTGTTAATGTTAGTTACCGATGCTGCCAAGGTTATGTGTTCCACGGCAAACTTACTCAAAACGATTCAACCAAACCTGCTGCATGTCACATGTTTGCTTCACGCTTTACACCTTGTAACAAACACTATACGTACAACTTATCCTGATGTGGATCAACTGATAGGACAAACGAAAGCGGTTTTTCTTAAATCTCTGAAACGGATTCGGCTATTTCATTCGCTGTGTCCTAATATACCCGAGCCGCCGCAACCAATTCTTATACGATGGGGTACTTGGTTAGAAGCTGCATTTTATTATTATAAACATTTTGAAAAAATTAAATAAGTGATTTTACAACTAGATGCCAAGGAAGCAGCTGCAATACGGCTCAGCCAGGTTCAATTTAACAATCCTCAAGTTGCTGCAAATTTAAAAATTATTTACGACAGTTACGTTCCAATACTGGACGCAATAAAAAATTTACAGAACACTGCGCTGTCCTTATCGGTCTCATTAGCAATTATTGACCACGTAAAACTAGTGCTGCATATCCTTGAAGATGAAAAAAGTGATTGTGTCCGTGAAAAATTTAACAGTGTATTAGATAAAAATGTAGATTTTACAAAATTAGGGCAACTTTTTATCAATACTGAAGATCCGTTGTACAGATACAAAGAGCGCTTTAACTATGCAAATATAACATCTCTCAATGTCGAACAATCCTTTTCTGTATATAAACATATATATACGTCGCTACGTACAAACCTTTCCGAGACTAATACAGAAACATATATTATGGTGCAGTTTTTTCATCGCGCACATCCGCATTTTTTTGCAACAATGTAAACATGTTGGGTAAGTTATTTATGTTTTTTCTTAACGTTTTGTATAGGGATTCGATATATTTATTTTTAAGTAAGCGCACTGTTATTCTGCTAAACTCTCCACGCAACGCCACTGCTGGGGCATATAGTCTGCCGTCTTTAATCATGAACATATCGATTGGACATATACATCATATTTTAGATTTTAGAATTTAAAACGTCCAAACTGCGTGTAGCGAATCGTAAAATTAATATTTACGAAATATATTCAAATTAAAAATTTTAAACGAACCGAAATTTACAATAATAGAAACCTTACTTACATCTTCACTTTTTCGTGAAATATCCTTTTCTATGGTGTAAAATAGCTTTGTAGCGATAAGATAGTTATTAAGTAAACTTTTATATATTCAGTGATACCTCTATTATTTTGTTTTAATTGCTTATTTCGTAAAAGTTAACGTACCTGCTTGTTTGCAAACATTCCTATCGGTGAATGGACGCCACTCATTATATTTACAATAAGAATACTGTGGCATCACTTTATTTTCATCTTCATTGCAAGTAAAAGTTATGCCGGTTTGTGAGGGAACCCGAGTGCCTTCTGAGTAAATCCTTTCTTCAGTCAAAGTGAACCTACCATACTGTCCGTGCTCTGGTAAAATACAACCCTGGGTACTATTATCCACGTAAAAATCAGACATCTTAAGGAAAATCCTTTCGTGTTTTTCCATATGAAATTTCAACCATTGAAGGTAATTTGAAATGTTTGCATATAAAAAGATTTTCTCTAATGACGGGTTAAAATCGAATTTGATACCTCGTATAAAGTATCTTTCTCGATTAGATTTAAAAAATAGGCCTGCACCAATATAATTACCACACTCTTCCTTCTCTGAAAACAAGTCAGGATTTACTAACACAAACGTGCGTAATGCCAATAATACTAAGTCCTTTCAAATAGTTAATTCTGGAATGCCTAACTTTACGATATTCCATGATAAAAAATAGATTAAATACGGCCAAGTTGGCCTAAACTAAAGTTACACATTCAATATTAATATAATGATATAACAAAGTAATATTTGTTTTATTTTATTTGTAATACAAGGTACGTTAGTTGGTATCGTGTCGAAAAAGAGCGCTAAGATGCACATGCCTTGAAAACGAATAACGAATGTGTCTTACACAAATGTTTAGTTATGAAAAAGTTATCCGCAAGATGGGTGCAGTGTTTACCGTAGGACGCTTCAAAACGACACTGCGTGACAATTTCAACTCAATATTTGAATATGTACAAGCGCAAACCAACTGAGCTTTTGCGGTGTTATATAACTTTGAACAAAACCCATGTTATGCTCAGCATATATCAAGAATTTTTTTAATCCCTTTTCTTGTATATTTGTATATAAATTAAATTTAGAAATATTAAAACAAACTAATAAGACACTTTGCCAGATTTTATGCATACAGTTTCAAGGTAAAACCGTTTCCTCGAAGGAAATTTCTTTTAGAAGCGCTACTCTCTTTTGTATTACATACATTTAGTAGTTGATATTATTAACCCTGGAACATCGAACTTATTTTTTTATAACTCATACTTCACAGTTGGGTCTGAAATACCCATTGATTTTTTTAAGGAAAAAATTTGAACTTAAAAAAAAACTTTTGTTATTTAAATAATTATAGTACTCGTATATGATTGTTTCGGCCTTTACTTGATGAAATTCCATTATAACTATTAAGATAAAATAAAACAAATTTTATGAATTTCACTTTTTAATTATCACTGTAACGAATTAATGAAATTAATAAATTAAAGAAAACTGACAAGATCTTAAATGATAAATTAGAAACAAATAATTCACCGTTACTCAATCTATTTATTTGATATGCAGACAGTTACATATTGTATTTTGTATTTTTGTATTTTTCCATAGAATTCTTTACCTCCCTGTAATATAATGTAAACCTCTAGTTTTATTACTTAAGAACAGTACATATTGTATAAACCGTAGCGAAAGTTTTGTGCATAGACATCCAGTAATAAAAAGCACCCATCCCTCCGACTATTTTTTAAAATAAAACATGTGTTTTTGCTTGTTACCGTTTACTTGTGTTTAATATAAAAATATTTTGTAAATAAGTTAGTTATATGTCTGACGAAGCCCAGGTTGGTGCGAAACGATTCGTTACAGTGATAATTAAAAAGTGAAATTCATAAAATTTGTTTTATTTTATCTTAATAGAAATAATTATAGTATTATTATAGTATTCTCATAGTGAAAATACGCGTTGTGAAGTGCTCTGTTTTTTCTCGCTTTTTGTTGGTTAATTGTTGTTGGAGAAACATATATTGTGTATCATCTTTTGTGCCGTGAATTGCGCTATCTGCATGTATGTTAATTCGGATCTGGTACATGATCTCAAAAACATTTCTTTTTGCATTAAATGTAAATATAACAATAAAAATAACATATACATACAGTACGAATATAGATTTTTGAAGTTGATTGATAGTTGCACTTAATATCCTTTGTACTCCCTTATTTTTGTTTACCGTTGGTCTTTTCTTGTCTGTAAGTCGCCGCGACCTTGTTTTTCTTATCCCGAATTTATTTAAGCATTAGCAAAAACTATCATGAATAATACCTGTTTTTGTTGCTCGAAGTCAATTAGAGATGTCGCTTTCGCCACGTGCAGTATTTGTGAAAATACCTTCTAAAGCTACTTGTGTTGAACTTTCCAGAACTAAAGCCTAGAGAAAACTGCGGCTTATTTTGGTATTGCAAGGGCTGCTAAAAGGTAAGCTGATATAATAGTATTAATATCTGCAATAGTGTCACTTCAAGATTAAATAATAGCCTTAAAATCCCCCGCTTCGTCTATATCTAAGTCGCTAGTCGCGACTGTGGAGATTATTCAAGGAGTTGTCGAGCGAGACTGTCGCAAGAATAACCTGGTCATTTATGGTGTCAGCGATATCCATTGTGAATTTAAAGAACAGCAAATAAATTCAGATGGAGTAGCATTGCGTGCAGTTTTCAATGAGATTGGAGCTGAATTCAGCGACAATGTTAAACTCGTTAGGTTAGGTAGATATGATCCTACTGAAACTGATTCAAAGCGTTCTATTAAGTTATGTTTTTCTTCTGTGGATAACGTTCACAGGCTACTCAACAGAAGCAGGCATTTTAGGGAGTCTGATAAGTTTTCTGCTGTAGTTATTTCTCGCGATCAAACACCGTTTCAGGCCAAACTTTATAAAAGTGTTCGGCTATTAGATCGATTATCTAAGGGTGAAGTCAATAGCAAATTAAATATAAAAATGGAATTCCAAAAACAATTAATTTGTCAAAAGCCGTTTTGTAATTATATGTTACTTGTGTTCTATTTCAAAACTTCATTTCTTTGGTAAAATGAAACTTTAGGGCAGCATCGTGATTTTTTTAAATTTAATATTATTTTTATGACTGTTAAGACGCTACCTAGTCGACATCAACAAATAGACATAATAAACATAACTTTCCTTGGCGAAAGGAAGCAAAAGGGGTTAGATGCGCTAGAAAGGTTATAGCTTCGATGTTTTGAGATTCGCAAGGCATAATCTATGTCGATTATTTGTTAAAGAGAAAAGAAATAGCAGGACTGTGTTATGCTAATTCATTGGACTATTTAAATACTAAATTAATGAAAAAGCGACCAATTTTGCTAAAAAGGTGTTAAATTCCAAAATTGGTCGAAATATATTTCCATAACACGCGCACTTGCGCAAAAATACAGACCCTTGCGTTGAAAGGATATCACCAAGTAGAAAATTTGGAAAGAAGAATATCTGATGTGTTCGAAAGAATCAGATCGCAATAACAGTATCAGACCAAAACTATAAGAAGTTAGACATTGCACACACGATCCATATAACCGCACACAGGGCTCATATATCGCTTTAAACTATATTAAAATGAGGAAGATGAGGTGGGAATAGAAAGAACACTATGGAAATCTGCTCCCATATGGCAAGAGAAAACATAAGTGCTTCTGATGGCTACCAGATGGCTATAAAGTGCACAACTTTCCTTAAAAACCTAAGGTTTGATTTCAGCCAGGGTTGAGATAATTTAAATCATTTAAATAAAACCAAAATTTAAATCATGATTTAAATCAAGTTGATTTCTATATAAAAAGTCATGATTTCTTTTGTTGTAACAGTCTCTTGAAGTTTTAAGCAGAAAAAAATAAAAATTTAATTTATATTTATTTAGTAACACAATATATAAAATATTTTCAAATACAAAGAAGAAATTAATAAACATAATAAAACTATGTGTTTCATATTAATAAAAAATTGTTTTGCAAAACTAAAATTTAAAATATCCTTCAGAAGATTAACCCTGCGTAACGCGCGTAGCTTAAAATATCGTGGTTAGGAGCGTGGGGGGCAAGAGTCGCCCACTTTTAAAATGCTGTAATTTAAAAAAATATACTTATCCAAATATGTTAGAACAATAATTGCATAGCTATAGGTCTGCTGAATATTATTTAATTATAAAGCTTACAAATAAAACATTTTTTAATTAAAACTTGCGTAAAAATGAAAACATATAGAAAAATCAGTTTTTTAAGCATGGAACACAAATATCTTTTAGATGGTCAACACAAGCCCACTTATGGCACATTACACACCATCTCCGTGTTGTTCGGTCACGTGTTCTTCCACATTCATAACATCTTCCACGTGATGATCCCCTAGGTGTCTCCTGGAGTTCAGTTTCTGGAGCTTTTATCAGTAGCCTTGCGCGTCTACGAATTTCTCTTGGGCTAGCCTCAATTGTAGAACGGCGTGCAATTTGGGATTTTATAAGCTCCCAGCTAAGTTTCTGTATGAAATCAACTCTTCTGATCCTTTTAGCTGTAGCTGCAGAATGAAAATGATAAATACATAATGAATTTATAGCGGCTATGTTCAAAATGTCGTAAAAAAGCACTATCGGCCATCTTCTAGTCTTGCGAGCGGTATTGTTTTTTTCACAAAGCTGATCCACGAGATCCACTCCCACCTTCGTCATATTATAAAAGGTTACCATCTCCGGCTTTTGTTTTTCAGCGGACGAAGTATCTATTGTATCATCAAAATGCATGCTGGATAATAACAACACCACTTTTGATGGCTTAGTACAATACGACACTATTGTGCAGTTATTTTGGAAACCAAATATGGATGTCTGTGGCTTTCTTTCTTTATTTTGTAACAACTCTATTGGTATTTCTGTTCTATTTTTGCGTATTGTTCCCACATACGTTAATTTTTTTTTCTGCAGCTGATTTACTAAGGATAAACTAGTAAACCAGTTGTCGCCTGTAATGTTTCTATTAGTATTTTTTACCGGTTCTATTAAGCGCAAAACAATATTTTCTGCTGAATTGCTTACGTGGTGGGGCCCATCAGGCTGTGTTCCAACATACGGTTCCAGATTCACGGTATAGGCTGTTTTGCTATCAACTAGTGCAAAAACCTTCAAGCCATAGCTGGCTTTTTAGGGATGTACTGGCGAAACGAACACCTGCCTCTGAATTCCAGTGACTGTTCATCAACCGTGAGAAAATCGCCAGGAGTAAAATATTTTTGACAATTGTTGGTAAATATTGTTATTACTTCCCTAAATGGAGCTAATTTATCAATCATTCTTCTTTCATCTCTATCATTTATATTATCGAATCTGATACAACGCAGCAAAAATCTAAATCGCTTTTCACTCATTGTTAAATAGCATGACTCAAGTCCATTTCCCTGTGAGTTGTTCCACAGGTATCTAAGATTTTTTCTGGAACACCGAATGGAGCGAATTACAAGGAGTAAACCAATAAAAGCTTTTAGCTCAACAATGTCTGTGTATCTGGCATCTCGCTCCCGAGCAAAATTGTCACGAATTTTGTCTATGAATGTACTCGTATTTGTACAAGTTGTTATAATTCCAAGAATAACGTCGTCAAAAAATAAGTCAAAGATATCTATTTCATTTCGTGTTTCCATCGCCTTATTTTTAGGCCCAGGTAAATGCATAACAATATTACAGGCTCTTGTCCTAACATTCGATGGCTGTCGGGGATGCTTCATCCATTTTGTTGTTTTGTTTTTAACTAGAAAATAAAGTTCATCCTCAGGATCTGTAGGTTCTTCCTCAATTTCTGAGTCATCGAATTCTTGTTCGGAATTTGAGTCATACGTGTTTTCTTCAACATTATCTTCCTCGTCATGGTCGCTTTCGTCCTCGTTACTTTCGTCGCTGTTGAGTGAATTATACCATTCCATCCGTTTGTTTGGATCTCTGTTATGTTCAATTTTCCGTTTTTTCTCTTGGGACATTTTAAATTATTTTCTGTTTTCCGAAAAAAAATTAAATAATGTAAAAATACAAAGAAAAATAAAAACTATAATAATATACCTTTAAAATTAATAATGACGTATTTGGGCGCGCGGGTGACGGATGTCAACCAGTAAGGGTTATGTCGCAACGAAACGCACCCCACGATAAATCAAGCATAACTAACCTCTTGGAGTTACATGTCGATTAAAAATAGAAAGGTACTCTGAGAGAAATGTGTCAACGGCGCACCAAACAAGTGCAGCCAACATTAATGTAAGTGTGGGTGACTCCTGTCGCCCACGCGACTAACGTAGGGTTAACTAATTTAAAGGAAGTATAAAAAATACTATTTTTAATTTTATGCTGTATTATAATGTTTAAAAAGAACCCACTAATTTAAATCCTTTTTTATTACGCATTTATTCTTAATTCTGAATGGACAAGCTCATATGATAAAAAAGTTCTTTCGAAATCTACAGAAGACGCGTTTACACACAAAATAAGAACAATGATATCCAATGCTTGATAAATTTCCGGAACGTTCTTCTGAGATCTTGCATTTACATTTTGTAATATTTCTTGCGAAAACATTGTTTCGTGTACGGAATTGATTTAGCTTCCAACTTAAAGACTAATGGTAATAATCCAGTACCAGAATAATATTTGGAAGCTATTTCTAAAGCTGATTATTTTTATTGCTTTCCATTAACGAGTATTCATTTTTATTTCTAGTAGGATGCAGCAAATAACCTAAAAAGTGTAAAGGTGTTGTAGCTTGTTCATATCTTTTAATAAACTTTCGTTTTATGATTTTTTCAGTTTCTTCAGAACTTGTAAAGCCTAATTAACTGTTTCCATTCTTCAACCATATGAGATAAACAGGCACGTTTCTATTAAATTCTATCAATTAGTTTCAATAATTTTAAAAAGTCTTCGACCATCCTTCTGATTTGAATATTCCGAACCTTTTTAAAAATCACAGGATCAATGTCATCTTCATGCTCTTCACAAATTTGTATTAATTTAGACTATTCACTGACATATGTCTAAAAACAGTCAGAAAGTGTATTCTATGGAACGTCGTGAAGTAGTATTTAATTTTTGCCTCCTTCTTGTTTGTACCAAGCATTGGGAAAATTCGTATTGCGAAAATATTTTACAACTTGAAGTACAGGTTCTTTTATTTGTTTAATTTCTAAAACCTTGGAAAGCAAATTCAGTGGATTGGTGGAACATCCATAAATTATAATGGGATACTTCAGATTCAGGAGCTCTATCTCATGCTACTAATATTAACCGCGTTTTCGGTGACAACGATTACTACTTTGCAATTATACTGAGTGTCACACTTATTTATTACATCTATAGGGATCTCTGTAAGATAGATGTATGTGAATGCCCTGATGTATCTATACATCCTATATATATGTATTCGAACAAGAAACTGTTTCCATCCTCTGCTGTCAAAACGACACAAATTATTGGTTCATTACGAATATTTGACCATCCATCAAGAGATATACAAATTAACTTGCCTGATAGATACTTACCATTGTTTTGATTTCTCCTCTTCAAATATTTCATCTAAAAGAACCGATGATAACTGAAACATAGAAGGTAGAATATATCCTGTGTAATACAAAGGTATTTTTTATAATATAAAATATTATTAAAAATCTGGTGCGAAGAACACAAATACAGGTTCATTATTAATATTTTTATGAACGTGTCCGAACATATCCCTCCCCAGAGACGTAGATACGTATTTCGCCTTTCTACAGGCTCATTGCTACGCCCCTGCTGGAGAAAGGATATTCTCAGACACATTCACAAAAAAGAACAATATCGCCATATCACAGAAATTATCCAGACCGGGCGTAGAAGTAAATTCAGCGCTGCCTGTTGTCAGACAGCCGAAGTACCTCGCCCCGTCCACATAACCAATGTGAAGTAACGACGCCCTTCCAAAGGTGGCACAACCAATCTCTCTAGAAACTGCATTTTGTTTGTGTCTTCACTCATACTACGGACTAGCCGCATGTGTAATGTATCAGAATAATTGAAACATTACACATGCGGTTAGTCCGTAGTATGAGTGAAGACACAAACAAAATACAGTTTCTAGAGGGATGACTGTGCCACCTTTGGAAAGGCGTCGTTACTTTACATTGGTTATGTGGACAGGGCGAGGTACTTCGGTTGTCTGACAACAGGCAGCGTTGAATTTACTTCTACGCCCGGTCTGGATAATTGCTGTGATGTGGTGATGTGGTTCTTTTTTGTGAATGTGTCTGGAAATATTCTTTCTCCAGCAGGGGCGTACCGATGGGCCTGTAGAAATGTGAAATACATATCTACGTCTCTGGGGAGAGATATTTTCGGACACGTTCACAAAAATATTAAGAGTGAACCTGTATTTGTGTTCTTCACACCATGTTTTTAATAATATTTTATATTATTAAAAATACCTTTGTATTATACAAAACTGGTGGGGCTTACCTACTCATGTATGTTTCAATTATTCTGATAATTCTTTTTTCTTGTCCTGACTTGTTCTAACAACAAATGAGCTTAAAACGTCGCCAAGCGGCACCTAAATCAAAACTACTACTACCGCTTAAACTTACAATTTTGTTTTATTCTGTTTAGTAAAGTTTCTTCTTCTTCATTCTCTTTTCCTTGTTTCGACTGTTGAATTTTCACTTTCATCGTCGCCATCATTGAGTAATAGAGGTTTCCCTATGGGTTTTAAGTCTCTCCAACCCTTGCATATTTTCACCGCACCTTTTTACAGATAGCGTGACACCCAAGTTTGCTAACAACAGTTTGTTTAACAAAATACTGCCAAATACTATCTTCTTTTCTGCCTCCACTTGTCATTTTCACGCATACACGTACACCTTGAAACGTTCAGATCGAATGAATAACGGCACGGCATTCGACTTTTATACGGTTCAGTCGTCTAGCGCAAGTTTTAACACGTTCGCGGTAGCAGCAACAAAACCACAAAACATGTCAGATTTTTGTCAATTTCAGATTCTTGACAATATTGATCAATACCTTTTTATGAAAATAGAATAAGGCGCTTTTATAAAGTATCAGTATTTAAAATAACCCTAAAAATTCATGTTTTTTTATAAAAAAAACTACGATTTCTTATTTAAAAAAATCGTTTTTTATTAACCCTGATTTCAGCAATACAAGATCAAGTAATATGTACAATAAACTGTAGAGAATACATCATTAGATAGGCAAACATTGATATAATTATGTAAAGTTTTTAATTGTCTATCTGAATCGTTAAAGCAAATTAATATGTCATTAACATACCTAAACCAATATACACAATTACCAAACAAGGGATTTGGACTAATTATAGTTTCTAAATTATTCATGAAAATTTCCGCTAATAAGGGGCTTAGTGGGTTTCCCATTGCTAGACCCTCTGTTTGTTTATAAAACTTCTTTTTAATTTTACAGCTCTTACAAACGTGCCTGGAACAAAATTATTTTCAATTTAAAAAGAAATTTTATAAACAAGCAGAGGGTCTAGCAATGGGAAACCCACTAAGCCCCTTATTAGCGGAAATTTTCATGAATAATTTAGAAACTATAATTTAGTAAACATCCCTTGTTTGGTAATTGTGTAGGTATATTGGTTTAGGTCTGTTGATGACATATTAATTTGCTTTAACGGTTCAGATAGACAATTAAAAATTTAACATAATTATATCAACACTATTCACCCTAAAATAAATTTTACTATAGAAACAGAAATAAATTAAAGCATTAATTTTCTAGATTTAACCATATCACACAAAACTAATAAACACGAGTTCGCTATATACCATAAACCAACACATACAGATACCACAATACACGCTAATTCTTTTCATCCTATAACACACAAATTATCAGCATACCAATCAATGGTATACAGATGAATTGATGTACCTATGAGCAAAAGTAATTTCGACCTTGAACTAAATAGAATATACACAATAGCATTAAACAATGGTTACTCTATAAATATTGTCAATAACATCCTAAATAGCCATCAGAAATCTAAAACCCTTTCCTTAGTTTATCCAAAATTAAAATACAAGATAATTAATTCCTATAATTCAATCACTTACTTAGGAAAAATTTCGGAAAAAATTGGTACTTTCATTAAAAGACTTAATAACGAACATATATCATTTAAAACAGACAATACTATACAGAACATTATTAAAAACAACAAGGATAAAATAGACAAAGAATCAAACTCTGGTGTATATAAGTTAACATGCGAAGATTGTAATAAGGTATACATAGGACTAACGGGGAGGACATTCAAAATTAGGATGAAAGAACACGAGAGAAGCCACAAAGAAAAGAAAATAGATTCAACTTTCGCAAGTCATTGTATAGATATCAATCATAGATTTAATATAGATTTCAAAATTTTACACATTCAAGAAAAAAGTAAAAAACTTAACCTGTTAGGAAACTTAGAAATTAATAGATACAATAGTTTAGGATTAGCTTTAAATGAACAACTAGATTTAAACAACTCCCCTCTACTAAATTTAAGATTGTAAAAATTTTTCCACCACCATTTCCCCAATAATTTTCACATAAATATTCAAACTTGTATTGTACATATTCAGTATTTCATCCACCTGATGAAGCCATTGTATGGCGAAACAATATTGTAGTGGTATTTACAATAAAAGAATTTTTGAAACTAGAAGTTTAATTACTTATTTCTTAGCGTCATTTTGTAATTTTTCAATTCCCACTCTAGTTTATAGTAGTTCTTGCGAATAGTTTCTAAATCACTTTTTACCTGACTATCTTGAAACATTTTCTGGCTTTTTTTGATAGCTTCGGCGTGTCTCGGATCGAATTGTAAAACTACCTTCTTTACATCATCAAGATATTCACAGTAATAAAACGCAGCCTCTATCCATGTTTCCCAACGTTTAGTAATCGACTGTGGTGGTTCACGCACTTTGGGACACAGTTCGTGAATTTTGTTATACGGTTTGGGGACTTTAGAAACACTGCCTGCTATTAAACTATTAAAGCATTTACTCGTGGATAACATTTAGGTATCAATTGCGCTACAAGTTTTAAAGCATGGATTTTACATGTTACATGTAACAGATTGCCACTCTCTTATTTAGGAGATCGACCTAAGGAAAGCATGTAACCATCGCCATCACTCACAAACATTAAAAGTTGGTTTGCTGAAACTTGACATTTGTTCAATGCGCTCAACAGCACTTTTAAAATTTCGTCGCTTGTACATTCTGCAACTCTTTTGGAAGCTAGTAAGTTAGAGTTCAAATTCTTCCATTGTACGTACCATCACATTCATAACAGAATTTTTTTGCCGATCGGTTGTTTCGTCCACATATAACCACAATTTTGAATCTTTCAATTCTGCTTTAATTGTTCTTTCAACATAGTCACGAGCAGATGGCATAATGTTTCTTATCGACTTGGTAATGTATATTCCGAATACTTGCTCCAGAAGGAGACAAATGCTTTTTGGTCTAGCAAAGTGATCGGTAGATTACATATAATAAAACTAACACATATATATCAAATGTTAATTGTTCGCTGTATCGTTTGCCACGGATTGCAAAGCAGTGTTTTATACTTTTTAGGTGGCGTTCCTCTTCCACCTGATGTACACGCCATGTAGTCGTCGCACTTTGCACATTTTATTCTATCGCCTTCGTATTCTAAATCCGGCACACTCGCTATTACGTTTACTAGTTTCTTCGAAATCAGCTGTTTCCGAAACGTACCTAAATGCGACGTTTTCTAAGTATGTGTATACTGACATGCACTGACAACGACCAGTGGAATAATACTGAACAAGTGTGCTTTGATACGGACGCTTGAGTTTCCGTGGCACGCGCTTCTCCCATTTACGTTGCTCTCAGCACTGTAATGGAAATTGCCCCTCTTAGTCGAGTAACTACATTTGCAGTTGGCTCTACATATCTCGTATATAGTTCGATATAAAATCATTTAGCAATATTCAAATAAAACATAATCTACGAAATAAACTTGAATAGCTTACGGCCTTCCTTATTTTAACATTTTTGAAACACTTTGTATTTAAATTTATTTGGACGTAAAACAAACTTACCGGTAATATATTCACCACAAACTTTATGTTTTTCAGACAAACGTTTCCCAGCATTATTTGATATATATGTCGAACATTTACTTTTATCCCAAATTCGAATATCCGCAGCTTCACAAGGTACTATTTCGTCTTGGGCATATTTCAATCCTACAATCTTAAGAAGCAAAACATTTTCGTTAGCAACATGAAGTATAATAACAGTAAATAAAATAATTACAATGAACTATGCGACACAGAAAGAGACTATTCTAGAAAGGAAACAATTTCGATTCTTTTTTCGTTCATGAACTTAAAAAGACGATCTCGTTTGTGTTCACCTTTTTATAAGCATTCTTTATACTGAGTGTATTTTTTAACTTAAATCTTTCAAATATCTCGAAAAATAAGCCGTTCACGAAAAAATGTCCTGATTTAAAATTTAATAAATAAATGGTGGAGATATACTAGTGGCAGAAGTAGTCCCTCTCTCTTCTTCGAAGTAGGTGGGGCGGGGTAAACCTTAAAATCTTAAATAGGAACACGTATATTTTATTACAGATTTGAATTTTACTAGAAAAAGTACGTAGGATTTGTTCGAAACATTTTTATCAATTTATAATAGATATCGCTGTAATCGACGAAATTCAAGTTTTTTCAATTTTTCAATTCATACCAGGATCTCTTATCTACGCGTACTGAAGGGGTACTGTTTACAAGGATCACTTATAAGACTACACTAAAAAGAACAAGGCTCGGAGCATACTGCGCACGCGCTACTAATACCGGCAAATTTTTAAAATACGAATAAATTTGAAAGCAGATTCTTACTTCTCGCTATATTTCCATGAGAAGATTAAAAATTAAATAATCTTAAAATAGAAAAACAAACACACATAAAAATACTTGTCGACGAATAAAAGGAAAATTTCTTCGTATAAGTAAATGTAAAATATTATTTTACTTTTGTGTACACAATTTTAACGTATTAAAACTTTTTAATATTTGAGGACATTTGTTCCATATTTCTAAGAAATTTTGCCGTTCTTCATTTACCGTTAGGGCTTTCCAACAAACTATTGTAAACATATTTTTACCCTCGGCGGCACAGAAAATTTCATTTTTTAAATACACATGTCTCGGTAAAATTTTATATTTTTAATTTCTTCGGAGAATCGACCTTTGTCCAGGAACACGTCAGTACTGCACTTTCCACAAATTCGTAGAAAGTGCGCACCCTTAACAAGTGAACGACCGACTTTACTTGTTAGGAAGTTACCGGGAAAAGGATGGGTTCTTCGTTACATTTGAAACAAGCATCACGTACTGTATAATAAATGTAAATGTATATAATACCAAGTGTTCAATCGCCAGCACTGTTTTCATAGTCAAATTAAATTTGTATACAGGTTGATTCATTTTCGGCCCTCACCTTGGGGATCTCGCTTATTATTGGAGATAGAGTATAGGTTTAAATTTGGCAAAGTTGTTAAATTTTGTGTTCGTTATAAATCCGTAAAGAAAATAGACCTGTGACAAATGACCTTTTTCTTCTTTTACCTGTAGCACCTACATTTGGCCTTGTAGAGAAAAAATAAAAGCACATCCTTGTGGCCGTTTCTAAACCTCTCAGTGGTCTACTCTAAATTTTTAATGACGTTTCGTTTCTTTCTGGCCATCATCAACTATCTAATTTCTTATATGCGCCATATTGGATTTAGACATCTTCAGAAAGAGTTTTTTTTCTGATTTCAACCATGTACCACATGCTGACTAAAGTTTTTGACATTAGGTTTTATTTGAAAGAATAAATTATAAAATTAAATAAGGTAGCCATGGAATTTCAATCTGTCCAACATTTCATTTATTGTTCATTAATAATACAAAAATGCCATACACTAACGAAGAGAAACGAGATATGATAAGTATTTTTTATTCTTGGAACCGACATTCAGCAGTAGCGAGTACAAGATATCTACAATTATATCCAGAACGACAACAGCCTCATCGTACCATTTTTCTAGATCTCGACAGAAATTTGGTCGAGAATGGATCGTTTACTAAGCCGCGTAATGGTCAAGACAACAGGAATTTAAATGAAAATCGACATGATATTTTACAAATGGTAAATTAAAAGCGTGTTTTCAAATTTCATGTTAATCTTGTATTTTTATAGATAAATAATAATCCATCAATTTCTACACGCGAAGTAGCGTCAGAATTAAATTTGTGCCAGTCCAAAGTTTGGAGAACTTTACATAAAAGTAGGTTCAAACAATACAGGATCCATGTTAGTCACTCTTTACTGCCTGGAGATAATTTGAGATGGCTAGAATATTGTAATTGGTTAATGGAAAGGATAGAAAATGACGAAAATTTTTTAAGCAAAATGATCTGGTCAGATGAAACAAAATTTACAAATTCTGGAATGTTCAACAGAAATACGTAGCACTATTGGGCAGTACAAAATCCCCGACAAAACAGGGCTAGAAGACCACAACATCGTTTTGGAATAAACGTTTGGATGGGTATTTTGGCAAATCGTCTCTTAGGACCAGTTATGTATGAAGAACATTTAAATGGAGATAGATATTTAAACATTTTACGTACATACGTCTGACTATCTTGACGACAATATCCCATTAAATCAATTACAATATTTATGGTGGCAACAAGATGGCGCACCAGCACACAATGCAGCTGTTGTTAGAAATTCCTTAAATCAAGAGTTTGCAAACCGTTGGATTGGAAATAGGGGAGTTGTCGAATGGCCTACGAGATCACCTGATTTAAGTCCGCTAGATTTTTTTTATGTGGTATGTTAAAAATAATATTTATAAAGTAGATGCGCCACCAAACATTGAAGAATTACGAGACAAACTTCAGAATGCCATCGATGCAGTTCCTAGAAGAACTTTACAAAGGGCAGCACAAAATGCCAGAAGGCGTGCCCAATTGTGCATTACCGAAGATGGCCAGATAATTGAACATTTACTGTAATTGTTTATTGTTTACTTTTCTATATATTTTTGTTAATGTTTTTGTTATCTTGTACTCGCTACTGTTGAATTTCGTTTCGAGGAATAAAAAATACTTATCATATCTCGTTTCTCTTCGTTAGTGTATGACATTTTTGTATTATTAATGAACAATAAATGAAATGTTTGACAGATTGAAATTCCATGGCTACCTTATTTAATCTTATAATTTATTCTTTCAAATAAAACCTAATGTCAAAAACTTTAGTCAGCATGTGGTACATTGCTGAAATCAGAAACAAAAACTCTTTCTGAAGATGTCTAAATCCAATATATTGCCTATAAGAAATTAGATAGTTGATGATGGCCAGAAAGAAACGTAACGTCGTATAAAAATTTAGAGTACACCACTGGTGTATAAGTCTCCCTACAGACTTATAACCTGTGGTTCAAAAATAAGTGCCAAACTCCAGCGCACAAACTACTTTACAGTAAAATTGAAGAAATATTCTATTTTATTGATAATTGTATACTATACTACCAACTAACAACTAGAAAACATTTCTTGTACGATTCATATGTAAGATTATTAGCGTTGGCCATATTGATAATCTCGGTATTTTTGGCGGTATTTGTTATTGTCCTTCCATTTTGCTTCCAACAGTTGAACGACCAACTACCTCAAATATGTAGAAAAGCGCTGGTATTTAAATTGGGTTATATATGTATCTACATATTAATCGATTAAATCTGTTAATGTGTTCACTGTGTATTTTTCTATTTTATTCTAATGTTCGGGTAAGATTTAAAAAACACATGAGTACATACTAATAAAATTAATTATAATATATTAAAGAGTATTAAATAGAAAAATACTCACAGAACACACGGCATTATGTCAAAGGCATTATGTGTCGAAACATGTAAGATTATTTTATATAAATACATATTAAAGTAAAACAGACCTTAAATCTCCTACTAATTAAATCTACTATATATATAACCCAATACGTTAATCATTTCCATGCTTAATAATAATTAAACTTTTCCACGCAGCTATTACTTTCTTGTTTTATTTTCTTTCCTACATCAATCTTAAATATATGTATTTCTTCATTATCATTAATGCACATTCCACAAAACACTTACATTGCATTCTATTTCAGGCAATGAAAGCAACAGGTTTACATGTCGTCTCAAATTATACAAATTAGAAAATTGTTTTGCACAACTAAGACACATAAAAATGTTGTTACTATTCATACTGTTATTATTCGTTACTTTTCATATTATGATTAATATTATTAATTACGATTCATATATAATAAAACGTCAGGGACGAATGCGCATATATGCATGAAAATTTGGGAAGAGTTCCATTCAACAAGAATTTAGCCCAACTCAAACTGAAGAAGAAGAAGAACCTCGTTTAGATGAAGATGATATTCTTTTATCACAAGTACGTACACCTTCAATATATGTAATAAACTTGAAAAACAAACGTCTGAAATGCAAGAATGGTCACAATTCTTAGTTGCCTCGACAATCCAAAAGAACGGCTCCTATGAATGTTATACATTTTAAAGCTGATCCTAAATGGGCTACAAAAGATTGTTCTAACCTGGTTGAATATTTTTTACATTTTTTTTTCTGACAATATACTTAATATTATTTTGCAACATACAAATGCAGCAATCGTCAGATATGCCAAAAATATGGGATGAAAATTGTTATGGTATGCGATTCCGCCACAAAGTATCTGTCAGATGCAAGTCCTTACTTGGAAAAAAAATAGAGAGCAATGGTTTGGCTCTAGCTGAATTTTATGTAAAAGAGTTAACGAAATCAATTCATGGTACAAATCGCAGCGCTACCATTAATAATTGGTTCACCTCGCTTTCCTTTTCTGCCCAGTTGCTACAAAATTCTTACGAATTTCTTCTTACAAAGAGATACGCAAGGAGTTCTTGGATGGAATAAGTCAAAACGCAAATACGTCAGTGTTTTGTTTCGATCAACAAAAGACATTATTTACATTTGCTACTTTCAGTTATGCATGGGAAGGCAGAGATCGTAGAAGAAACCGGTAATCCAACAATAATTTATAACTATAATGAGACCAAATCAGGTGTGGACATCTTCGACCAAATGTGTTCAAATATGAGTTCGAGCAGAAAGACACGGAGATGGCCATTATGTATGTTCTATGGCACGATAAATATGGCCAACATGAACTCTTACGTTAGTTACAGTTTTAATAGACGACCGCTTAGTAATCGACCAAATATTCGTATTTATTTTTCCAGAGGTCGTGACTAGAGCGGCTTTTACCATGGTATACGACCGCTATGGCAAGGAAACCTAGTCAATGCGAGTGTCAGGATCGCCTAATAAAGTAATAAAAAATACAAATTCTACAGTTAAACTACTTCAAACGTAAATTGAAAAACTCTAAACAAAGATGGGGCTGACTATCGCAGTATTACAGTAAGTTATAACATTTTTTACACGATTTTTAGTTATCACCCCCCTCCCCCCCCTCATTATTTTTTTTTGCATAGCATCCACTACAATATTTCCTGACTTCATGGCTTTATCGAAAGACCCTTCCTTTTTAAGTAGTTTATGGTTTTGAGCTGCCTTTCTTATTGGGGTTACTATTTGCCGAGTTCTAGTAGCTTCATCGGCCCTTGATAAGTTAGGATGGACGTTGCCACTTGGTCTCTAAAATCTGTGTAATTTTTTTTTTCGGCTAGCCGCTTGTATGTAATATAAGAATTCCCTATGGGTGGCTACTATGGAGTCATCTGTGCCGATGAGGACTCGTACAACACTATAAGAGATTACTTGGAAAACGAAACTGTTTGGAAACTCGTGAAGAGCAAGGAGCTGTCAAAACAACAACGAGTTTTAGCGTTTCTGCCAGAGATTAAAATAGAGGATCTGACAGTGGGCTTGAAAAACTCGAGAGGTAAAATCCAGGGCTTAAAGTGGGCCGATGGATTACCCTCAGTTCCAGGTCTTCCGAAAAAGGCTTACATGTGGGCCTTCGGATTGACAAGGAGTCGGAGGAAACGTTGGTGGGGACTGATTGGAGACCTTACTATCGCTTTCAGAGGCCTAACTGTGTAACCCTCGAAACAAATAAAGACCAGAATCTGGTGATACAGGATGAGGGTACTCTAGGAGAACCTCAGGCATCAACCTCTAGGGGTCAAAATGTTGAAGATTCCCCAAATAGATCTTCAACATCAGAAAACAGCTACAGCGGCACTTTGTCAAAGGATGCTGGCTGAAGATATCCATATCCTCCTCATCCAAGAGCCATGGATAAGTAGAGGTAAGGTGGGAGGACTACATATTAGGGGAAGGGAGTTGTTTGTTGGTGTCCAGACACTAAAATTAGAACTTGTATCAGTTTCAGAGACGACCTGGACGTTATGCCTATCATGGAGCTATGCAGTGGGGACATGATGGCAGCCAGGATCGGACTGAGTGTCGATCGGAGGATATTGGAGACGACAATTGCATCTTTTACACCTACCGATTGACTCTCCAGAGCTACCAGGGCCTGATCTTGAGGCCTTGGTGGCATATACCAGTAAGAACAATCTAGAATTGATTATCGGCGCAGACATCAATGCTCATCATGAGGCTTGGGCCAGCAAGGATAACAATTATAAGGGTAAGTTAGCAAATGATCCATGGGCATCATTTGCCGAAGCATGTAAGATTGTTTTAAATATATACATTATGAAGTAAAACTAGACCTTAAATCGCCAACAAATGAATTTACTATACCTATATATATATATATATATATATATATATATATATATATATATATATATTTCGTCGAATGTTTTCGCGGACGTTTATTGAAGCGTTGTTCTTCGGGATATGTCGCCGCGTTTGGATGATTTCGTCTTGTTCTGACGTTTCGGTGACGTCACTTTCACTTTTTTCTAGAGGATCTTCTCGTTGCGATGGAAACTTCAAGAGTGCGTCGATTTCCTATGCCGCTCGTATTATATGGTCCCGTCGTAGTGGGGACGGGTTTCTGACTCCTCGTGATTGGTCCGTCGGTTGTTCTGTCGCTTTCGACTATTGGTCGATCGGTTTGTGTTCGGTCCGAGTTAGTATGACTGGGCTGTGGCAAGTTGTTATCATTACGTCGCTTGTGTGTAATCTGCCTGTTGAGCAAAGCCGGCTTCCATGTGTCAGGCAAACGTTGTCCGTCGTCACGTTTGTTCAAACAGTTTTGCCGTTTCTCAATTTCTATAGCTTCTCTTATAATCTTGTACGTTAACCTCCCGAAGAACAACGCTTCATATATATATATATATATATATATATATATAAAATTATTTCGTGACCTTTGTATGTTATGGTAAATTCAATTTGATGGCGATTTAAGGTCTGGTTTTACTTCAAAATGTATATATTTAAAACAATCTTACATGTTTCGGTAAATGATGCCAATTTACCACCATAATATATGTTGCTGTTATATAATTATATATCTTATGTTATTTAAACATTTATACATTTGTGTATCATTCTGACAGTTCCGTATTTTGATCCCTGTCTGGCTGTCCGAGTAGGTTTTCGTGGTTTTCCTTCTCGTTTAAGTCGAATGCCTACAGCTTAACATCTTAAGTCGCTCCACGGGCGCATACGTAATAATAACTAATGTCTTGCGTTTCCCTGTTTTTGTTGTCTATCTATTTTAGAATACCAAGGCATGATTTATTATTATTATATTGGAATATATCTTTGAATAATTTTATCCATAGCAACTACAAATGTATAAGTATGATATTAATATACTGTTATTTATGTTTTATATTCCTTGAAGAAGACATCCATTTGCCGAAACATGTAGGATTGTTTAAAATATATACATTTTGAAGTAAAACCATATATATATATATATATATATATATATATATATATAGTAAATTCAATCAGTCGGCGATTAAAGGTCTGGTTTACTTCATAGTATATATATTTAAAACAACCCTACATGTTTCGGAAATGATGCCTTTATCAAGGATATAAAATATAAATGACAGAATACATGTCAAATAATTGAGTTGCTATGGTTTCAAGTATTCAAAGATACATTCCAATTGATAATAATAAATTATGCGTTAGTATTCCAAAAACAGATAGCAAGGTGTGAACATATGTGTTGTTCGCTGCTAGCAGCTTGTGTCTCTTTCTGGGTATGGACTTGTGCGTTGGCTGCTGCTGGCAGCTTGGGTCTCTCTTTGGGTGTGTGGTTTTGTGTTTGTGTGAGAGCGTAAGTGCAGGGTTTTGTATATTGGCGCGCTCGTGCGTGTGTTTAGTGACCGGTCTCGTAAATTTAGAGAGATCGGATAACCAGCCGTTGCGCAGGGCCGCCAACCCTTTCCCGGCAACTTCTTTACTTTTTCGTGCAGTACTTCGACGGCCCGACCCTCGCCCCATCGAGGCAAGGCGCAGACCAGCGAAGCGAGCCCTGCACGAGGTTGCTCATCGCCAACCGAGGGAACACTCTCAGCGGCTACTTCGGTCGACGACGGTCACACTTTGTGCCATCTTAACGTTTTCCGCCAAGGCGGGGGCACACGTCGAACGTGTGTGCTGTGAACGGCAGCCTAGCCAGGTTGCCGCCCAGGACCGGTCCTAGTGGTGTGTGCATTGCGCGGTGCCGTGATTTGCGCCGCGTAGCTTGGTTCCTCACTCCTGCTGGAAAGGCGGAATGGCACCTGTCCGCCCATCGGGCAGACCCCCTAGAGTTTGGTAGCGCATATGCTGGTCTGCGCCTTGCCTCGATGGGGCAAGGGCCGGGCCGTCGAAGTACTGCACGAAAAAGTAATGAAGTTGCCGGGAAAGGGTTGGCGGCCCTGCGCAACGGCTGGTTATCCGATCTCTCTAAATTTATGCGACGAGTCACTAAACACACGCACGAGCGCGCCAACATACAAAACCCTACACTTACGCTCTCACACAAACACAAAACCACACACCCAAAGAGAGACGCAAGCTGCCAGCAGCAACCAACACACAAGTTCATACCCAGAAAGAGACACAAGCTGCTAGCAGCGAACAACACATATGTTCACACCTTGCTCTCTGTTTTTGGAATACTAAGGCATAATTTATTATTATCAATTGGAATGTATCTTTGAATAATTTAAACCATAGCAACTCAATTATTTGACATTTGTATTCTGTCATTTATATTTTATATCCTTGATAAAGGCATCATTGCCGAAATATGTAGGGTTGTTTTAAAAATATATACTTTGAAGTAAACCAGAACTTTAATCGCCGACTGATTGAATTTACCATATCATACCAAGGTCACGAAAATATTATATATATATATATATATATATATATATATATATATATGTATATATATATATATATATATATACGAACTGTAATGAACTTCATGTGTATGAGAATCAATAATTATCAAATCTCATTTTACATGCGATTGTCGCTATAATTTGTTGCAATAAATTCTACAATTCGGCAAATCACTTTTGCCCTAGATTGTAGGCGCAACAAGCCGCGACGTCAACTGTACAAGTTGTCAGTACTAATGAAAAATTTTGTGAAAAACTTATCTGCGCGGAATGTGCAAATATCGACATTTCACTGTTTTTACAGATCATCAGTGCACCTTATGTTGCGTCTACAATCTAGGGCAAAAGTGATTTGCCGAATTGTAGAATTTAATGCAACAAATTATAGCGACAATCGCATGTAAAATGAGATTTGATAATTATTGATTCTCATACACATGAAGTTCATTACAGTTCGACCCTATTTTCTTAAGGAACGACCGTGCTTGTGCGGATATTGTAAGTGAACTGAACTTCAGTTCACTTACAATATCCGCACAAGCACGGTAGTTCCTTAACAAAATAGGGTCTCGGATGTCCATAAAAAAAAAAAAAACAAAAAAAAAAAACATGTGTTACACAGAATGCGTACCCTTGTAAAACCAAACAAACAACAACTTTACTTGAAAAAGACTGAATCAATAAAAGTCGAAACGTCGTAAAAACATCAAAATTCAATAAAAGGTCGCTAAAACCAATAAAAAATCTATTATTTTTAATATCACGGCCAATAAAATAAAAAAGAAAAAGAAAATTCTTATAAACACTAAATATATATGTATATATATATATATATATATATATATATATATATATATATATATATATATATATATATTGTAATAACGCGGAATGCTGAGAAATAAAAATAAATGAAAAATAAAATGAAATAACAAAATGCTAGCTCGAAAACTTCAGATATAAAAATAATAATTGCAAGGATTCTGCTTAATGTCAAGGGTCTAAAAGTAAGTTCTCCATACACAAATAGACTTCTACTAATACATGAAATAATACGAAAGCGTCAAATTTATGTATAAATATATATTTAAATGAAATTATATCAATTATCACAAGATACAAATATAACTATCAAATCTGACATATAAATATAAAGGAAAATGACGTTTGAGATGACGTGAGTTTATAACGTGTATAGAAAAGTGATATCAAGCAATGTTATATCTTTAACAAATTATTATATAACAATTACACTTAAATACCTGAAGAATATGTTAAAATTTTGGAGATCACAATTTTCAATATGTTCTTTGTATGAAGTTCACAGGAAAATTTCTATCTAATACGTCAAGAATGAATGTCCGTTGCTCGATTCAAATTTCTGGATAATATCCTAGTCGCTGCGTTGCTTATAATCCAAATTAGCAGAGTAAACCACCAGGTTATGTTCAATATGGGATCCAGATGAGTTGTTCTTATTCCAAGATGATTCAAAAGAAATCTGATTTCTTCTTTAAAAGTGTTCCTTTGATATAAATATAATCTTCCGTATTCAAATGTATGATTATATTCTCCTTATATGATTAATACATTCAGAATACTTATTAAAACACTTCCTTATGTACAATATACGTCCATAAGCATTTTGTATAGGAATATAAATGGAATATTGATTAAAAGACTCAAATTATAAAATGCAGATAAAGATCTCTTTCAATCAGTCAAAAATAATAATAATAATCATGTTTTTTCGTCGTCAAGACTCCTAACAGCAATTTTGTAAAAGTAAAAATCAGATATTCTACGAAAATTCGTGCAAAGGTTACTAAAATAATTTAAAAGATAATATTATAGAAAATCCACTCACGTAATCTCAATTACAAATCTTGTAAATGAAATTCACATAAGACAAACAGATAATAAAATATGGGAAATAATATCAAAATTACAAAATTCTTAATATAAAGAAATACTTTACAAATCTTAACATTCAAGATATAACATTGTTGAAACTGAAAACTTATTAGTAAAAGAATTAATTAAGAGGGTAGGTTGACTCACAACATTATCCCCATTGTTAATGAAATAAATTCGATTAAGTCGGAATTTTTTCAGAAAATTAAATTCAATAATAGAAGGTATATAACAAAAAAAAAAAAATTAAAAACGAAGATTGTATCTTGTAATAGTCAATTAAAATACTAGTCTTGTAAATCTGAAAATGATTGTTCAATATGTGTGAAAAAACTCAACAAACTAAAACTTTTATAACGTTCATACAATACTTAGTTAAGAACTGTATATTAAAGAAACTATTTCCATAAAACAAAATATATCAGTGTTACATAACTAAATCGGAACATAGTTTTTATGTTTAAATTATAGGAAAATTTTTAAAATATAATATTAACTAGTCATTGTTAATAAAAATAAAATTATCGTATACAAATATATTATTTTTTTCCGAATTGTAAATAATTATTTATATTACTAGTTGAATATTTATTATGAGTTTAGTATATATATAATTAAATCTTTTCGACCTGTAACATACCTGAAAAACTGGGCTGTTTTCTGTAATCTAAATTTTGTATTAAATTCTTGTTTTATTTGTATTCGATATTCTGGTATTAGAAAATGTTGTTATACTTGGGGTTATTGTTTTGTTAATCTCTTGAATTGATGGTATAAGCTTAATATTCTCTTATAATAAATTGTTATATATAATCCTCATTTATAAATGATATCTTTCCATATAAGTTTTAGCTCCCATAATAAATAATGCTTCTCTTACATACAAATCATCGCTTTCCAAACCATACGCAAATCTTCATATCCATTCCTTTAACATATATAATCTACCCATAATAAGACCTATTTGTCTTTATCTATTATTAATCATAATTAATTCTATATACCCCATAATCATATAATGCTTCCTACTAACTTTATAAATCTGTACCTTATCCATTTCAATTATCAATTCATCAAGCCTCATATTTATTTTCAGTCTAACTATCTGTTTCAATATAAAACGTTTAATCTTTCATTTATTAACTTTAACATACTTATATGTGGTCGTTTTCCCCATTATATATTTTGATTTATTGTACAAAATTATTTAAATAATTGTTCTTTTGTAAGTTTATCTATACCATTAGAATATATGACGTTATTTTTTTTTAAACTCGGAATATAATATTTCTTTATTATTGTTCAACAGTTTTAATATTTAAGCTCCAGTTATAGAAGTAATACCTCTTTTAATATGTTAATAATTTGTCTTGTTATACGTTCATAAATATATTTAAGTTTTATATTATGTTCTTTTTTTATACAAAAGTGATCTGCATATCTTTGTTAGTATTATATATAAATCTAATTAGTTTAATTTGTGAGTAATAAGAAATCATAACCTCTTCTTAGCTTAGTTCGTCATTGTATGAATATTAGAACACCGAGATTCTAACAAAATTCATTTAAATTATTATTTTCCGACGAACGATTTTATAGATATTGATGCTGTTATCTATGTATAAAAATATCATATTGCCTCTACCTAGTGTTTTGTGAAGGTTTTTAATAATTAGTGTATGTGTAATTACCATTTTTGTATAAGTATGTAAACTGGTGTTGATTTTCGTGTTAAGTATAGTGTTCAGAAAATTGTTAATATTAAAATATTCATTATTATTATTATTATTTATGTTACCTACTTTATAAAATGTTTCATCAATGTCAGTGTATATAAATGAGTTTTGTAAAATTAGAGTAGTGTTTTGTATATAAATATTATAACTTGCTTGAGTCATATAGGTAGCATTATCATGAATAAAGTTTTTAACTTTATGAACATTAGTATTAATTTGATTGATCCCCGATGTCTCTATATTAAAATTATCATACTCCTTTGCATAAGTTAATAGAAAATTCTGATATGCTCTATCATTTATTTGAAATTGATTACGTAAATTAGATTTAGTTTTGTATCTCAACGGTTTATTAAATTTACAGTCAGACATAATTTTAGTTACCTTTTTGTTGTTATTTGTGTTCATACTAGTGCTCAAATGTTGTTCTTTCAGTACCGGATTGCATATTACCTCTTCTTGTTGGATTCTTGTAATTATTTTGTCTTCTTCGATATTCTTTACTTGCAATCCCCATTGCCTGTTTTGTAAATGTATTATCACTTCTAATTTAGTAATTATGTTTTGTTCCATCTTCTCATTCATCCTCTTCATTTCTTGTTGATTCTCTTCATTCATCCTCTTCATTTCTTGTTGATTATGATCTAATTTCTCTGTCTGTATTTTCATTTCTCGTTGATTTTGTTCAATCTTCTCTGTCTGTATTTTCATTGCTTGTTGATTATCTTCAATCCTAACTTTAATACCCATTATCGCTTCTAACATGATCTTCATCTGATCGACTGGCGCTTCTTCTTGTGCAACATGAACCTCTGTAATTGTGGACCTCTCTCCTTCACCTATTTCCTGACCATCATCTGATTTTCCTGTTCTTGTACCGGAACGTGAACGTGTTTCCATAGTTGATAATATGAATTAATATAAATCTTATTTGTAAAAGTTGTCTATTAAGTTATAGATAATATGATATAAGTTGTTCTGTAATTAATGTTTATAGAAATGTCTTTATTATACAATTTCTAATATAACTACGTTCCTTATTTATTTTGATAAACTGATATATTGCACCTTTTTATTTCATGTATCTAATATGAACTGTTTGTGTATGTATAAATTTGCCCCACGTTGCTGGTGCCAAAAATGTAATAACGCGGAATGCTGAGAAATAAAAATAAATGAAAAATAAAATGAAATAACAAAATGCTAGCTCGAAAACTTCAGATATAAAAATAATAATTGCAAGGATTCTGCTTAATCTCAAGGGTCTAAAAGTAAGTTCTCCATACACAAATAGACTTCTACTAATACATGAAATAATACGAAAGCGTCAAATTTATGTATAAATATATATTTAAATGAAATTATATCAATTATCACAAGATACAAATATAACTATCAAATCTGACATATAAATATAAAGGAAAATGACGTTTGAGATGACGTGAGTTTATAACGTGTATAGAAAAGTGATATCAAGCAATGTTATATCTTTAACAAATTATTATATAACAATTACACTTAAATACCTGAAGAATATGTTAAAATTTTGGAGATCACAATTTTCAATATGTTCTTTGTATGAAGTTCACAGGAAAATTTCTATCTAATACGTCAAGAATGAATGTCCGTTGCTCGATTCAAATTTCTGGATAATATCCTAGTCGCTGCGTTGCTTATAATCCAAATTAGCAGAGTAAACCACCAGGTTATGTTCAATATGGGATCCAGATGAGTTGTTCTTATTCCAAGATGATTCAAAAGAAATCTGATTTCTTCTTTAAAAGTGTTCCTTTGATATAAATATAATCTTCCGTATTCAAATGTATGATTATATTCTCCTTATATGATTAATACATCCAGAATACTTATTAAAACACTTCCTTATGTACAATATACGTCCATAAGCATTTTGTATAGGAATATAAATGGAATATTGATTAAAAGACTCAAATTATAAAATGCAGATAAAGATCTCTTTCAATCAGTCAAAAATAATAATAATAATCATGTTTTTTCGTCGTCAAGACTCCTAACAGCAATTTTGTAAAAGTAAAAATCAGATATTCTACGAAAATTCGTGCAAAGGTTACTAAAATAATTTAAAAGATAATATTATAGAAAATCCACTCACGTAATCTCAATTACAAATCTTGTAAATGAAATTCACATAAGACAAACAGATAATAAAATATGGGAAATAATATCAAAATTACAAAATTCTTACTATAAAGAAATACTTTACAAATCTTAACATTCAAGATATAACATTGTTGAAACTGAAAACTTATTAGTAAAAGAATTAATTAAGAGGGTAGGTTGACTCACAACAATATATATATATATATATATATATATATATATATATATATGTGTTTAGATAATTTCTTAGCTGTTCATTAAATATAACATTTGATAAATTATTGGAGTTTTTCGGCTTTATTTATATGAAATATTTACAAATATTAAATTAGAATGTATGTAATTGCAGAGTAAGTGGGGATGTAAACATTGCTGTCTACAAATTACAAAGCAAATCATACGAAATTTTTTATTTGAAAAATAAAAATTACAATACATACATTCTAACTTAATATTTGTAAATATTTCATATAAATAAAGCTGAAAAACTCCAATAATTTATCAAATGTTATATATATATATATATATATATATATATATATATATATATATATATATACCAACATAATGCGTCTTGTTGCCCAGCAAAATATTGGTAAGTTTTAGGCTCGTGAGCAGTGGCGGCTCTTGATGACGTACGATGTGCGCTGCTGCACGGATGAGACTGCTTCGTTTAAGCTTTCATATATACAGAGAAGCAAGTAACCGTACCGAAATATTCCGAAATAGTCCGAAGTAGTCTCATCCGTGCAGCAGCGCACATCGTACGTCATCAAGAGCCGCCACTGCTCGTGAGGTAGTTATTAGTTACTATAATTCGTTCTGAATTCAGTAGGTCGCTTAATAGATTGATTACAATATTGATCGGTACAGAACCGTATCCCTCATATTCTTCTTTGCCGGCATATATTTGGAGGTTCCATGCGTACGCATTATCACTACATAATTTAAACACTCCATTTTTATTTATTTTTGTTCTGTTTGATAAGAAATCGGCCTTGAAATGGAATAATGCACTTACCTATACAAAATGTTCGACCGGGAGTGTTGACATTTTTCACAAGCTTTTCTACTAATGCCTTGATTTTGTATAAGCGATCCCCTTCTTGGCAACAGGTATTATCTGAGCAGTAACTGAAATATATTTTGGGGCCTGATCTTCGAAGTAATACATTTTTATACAAGTCATCATTCTCCAATACTCGTCTATTGAAGGAATTCTTACTAAACTCATATAAGTCACTATCTTAATAGATACGATAACATCTTTTTATCAGTAGGAACCTATATGTGTGGTTTCGAATCATTCTGGATATCATTTGCACTATATAATACTTGAGCAGCATACAAATCAAATTGATCGACCATATCTTATATAATTTCGTCGTCAATGAATGTGCGGGAACAGTTATAGGGTAATCGTTTATAAGAGCAGCAGTGAAATTTTCATGTAAACCTCCTTCTGCAGAATAATCAAGTTCTGAATAATTTCCTATTGGCTGTCTCCATGTGTGACCCATTAGGTCAGCACCTTTTACTTTCGTTTTCAGATTCTTGGTCTTCCTGCGCTATAGTGGTTTGTAAATTTCTATGGGCTTCGATTTCAAACAATTCATCCAATTCTTCTAAAGGATTTTTTTTCTTCTAGGTGACCTTGTGTTGAACTGTTCTCGGTGCCCTGATTTGTTTCCAAAGGATCAGGTGATAAAACTAACTGTAATATCATTAGGTTCCAATTTTTTACCCAAGCGTCATTGGCCATAAGTGACTTGGAACAGAATGGTTGATGGCATGCCTTATTTTTTTGGAATTCAATTTTCTCGCATTTTCTTCACTATCGGTATGATGTAATTTACATTTGGTTTTGGATATATAGCAAAAACTTAGGATCTATGTCCGAATCAAAAGAATCAAATGGATCTTGTTCATATTCGGCATCTGAAATAATAAAAAATAATAAAGTTTCAAAAAGTAAAGCTATTTATACGAAACAAAAACATTATGACTAAATTTCGAATTTCAATATTTTTTTTTTGAAATTACATATTAATTAATTAAATAATATAATAATTACCTGACATTTTCGCTCGCAAAGCAAGCTTTAATATCTTTTTACTGCGACTGTTCATTTTTGTCACACAAACACTTGTAACTGCCAGAACTATACCGATGAATTCATGGCATTTTTATGTCCAAATCGTGAATGCGCTTTTAACAAGTTCTAACTTGAATTAAACGACCGCTACAACACCCCCGCTAGCAATAGTGGGATAAATACTACGTCGCTGCCCAAGCGGTTGCACAAGACTGCTTTACTATTTTTCTTAAAAATGTTAATTATTTGAAGACATTTTTGAAAAATATATAGTAGGATTCTCTTAAAGTACAATTTGGCAGCATAATTTGCCCTTGGCACCAGAAGCATTTTTTGTAAATTATATATGGCAGTCAACCCGATATGGTAAATTGCTTGAAAGCGAGATTATTTGTATGGTCTAGGCATTTGTACAGAAGAAACTTACAACTCCTTCATCGTTGTACTTAAAGTTGCCTTCCTCGTGCATAGATTTCCAGTCTATGCAAACTGGTTGGACGTCATCAAAGAATTCGAACTCTTTGTTAACTTCTATAAGTACTATATCTCGATCGCTAGTCGGCAATGAATCTTCTGGCTTTATTATTTTTTCTATCTGCAACGTGTGAAGAATTATTTATTACTAATACAGTATGTATTAGTTAACAGAATTCATTTTAAATATACGGTGTAGTAGAAAATAGTACTAGGAAATTATCCGACCAAGACCGAATAGTATCCAGATTCTCGATAGAAGCGACCTAATCAAAATACATATACTGTTTGTTTATTATACCTATAGTGTATTTAAATTGACAAATATAATAAAATAGGATTTGATGACAGAAAAAACTTACTAACATGGAGTAACTGGTTTCTTTTTATAAGTTGTGGTTTTTTATGTTTCTTTTTTGAATTATTCACTTTAATATACCATCTTGCCTCAACCCCTCGGTTGTGAAAAATACTTACGTTAGCTTCTCAAGAATAAAAATATCGGCCAAATTTTATAAAATTTTTTTCAAGGTCTCTTCCCTTTTGAAAGTCCCGTATGCTATTAGAAGTAGCAGTAGATTTTATTCATTATTTATTTATTATTTAGTCTTAGCATCAGATATTTCCAATTTTGGCACGGTCTGGCCTGTCATTATAAAAGTTATGGCTATGGAGATATTAGATTTCAATATGCCCTCGTAGAATTATTACAAAGATATTCGAATGAATCCAAACGTTTGCCTAACCCTGTATATTATAAGTGTATGTGTGAACAAGGACTTATGGTATAAACCGCAGGTAATAATTTCGAAAATGTAATATTACTATACGCCATTGTTAGTCGGAGCATTTCCTAATATTTATTGTAAAATCTACATTTCTGATAGTACTGGGGCATACACACCTTCCTTATCTGGGGCATATTTCCTTTTCTGTGGTAGTTAATATAATGTGTACCTGTAATAATTGTGTAATTTTGATAATCATTATCATCTATGACATCGTTGAGACATTCGGCAGCTGAAAAATTATAATTATATAACTATCGCAACCAGCCTGTAACAAAGGTTTACATTTTTATGAAAGCTATAGTGTAATATCTGCATTTTTGCTATTTAGTGCATCACTTAAATTTATTTAATATAAATAAACAAAAAAAGCAGCTAGTGTAAATAATAATGGTATGTATTATTACGGTCTCAAAGTTTCCATGCGTATTTTAATTTAATTATATCTAATATGGGTTACTAATTATTTCATAATTTATTGTGCATTCGCTCATGTATCTACTAGCGTATTTTTTGTGTTTTTACGCTCCGCATATAAAAATATTTTAATTTATTTTTAAATATATTTCGTCTTTAAATATCTCGATTTAAAATATTTAAACTTAAGACATTTTCCTGTACATATTCGTTTACAAAGAGAAAGCATTTCTTTTGTTATATCTTGACCGACAAACCCTTAGTTTTCTACCTGACCCGGCAACAACCCTAAAGTTACTGTGGAATTTCTATATACATTTCATTTTATATTGTTTTAATTTAATTATATACATCTTCCTTTATATGTTGTGTTTCATATCATTAGAAAGCTTAAGTGACAAGCGATATTTTAATAATATTTATGCCATCGATAGAACACCTCTTCAGGCAGCGCTTCTCATTAATTATTATTCAAGATATCGACCCTCTCTTCGACTTAGGTCATAAAACAGACCGTTTTCTAGACCAGTGTTCTATCGACAATCTATCAGTCCATCTTCTCTTTAGAACCTTCGAAAGTAAAACAACTCATCGAACTGTTCAAGTACACGATGCGATGCCGCCCGGCGTCTTTCGCTTCTAAGAATCGCTCTACATATACTTAACCAGGTACATCTTCGAAGGCCACGTGACCATCTCGTCCAATCAAAGGTAACTCTGTATTGTTCGATACAGAGATTATTTTATATTAATCGTAATTAATTAACATTTAATTGACTACTCGAGTTAACGTTCGTTTTCAGTGTGTTTTGTGTTAATTTTCAATTACTTATTTACCACTTCTCGTGTATATATTACTTTTGTTTAATTACTTTTAAATATATCAATTTCAATTTCTTTCTTATGTAAATATAAATACAAACTTTAAGGACAACGCTCCTGTGTTTTATTTAGTAAGTAAGTTTTAATATATATATTTAATTAACCATCATCACGCACGTCCTGGACTTTTGAAGAAACTTTACCGGCACCATTAATTATTTTATTTATCTTAGAATAATTTCATTAATATTAGCACGGCACACCACATCCCATATCCAGCAAAGCCCCCGTTTCTGATAATGTGTATGGTATCTTTATATTTTCTCCACGTACCCGTTAATGTAGTGTGAAACAATTATATCTGCGAAAGTGCGTCGTAGGAGTCCTACATCTATGTTTTTAGTGATGCTGCGATTGTGCCGTTTATGCATTGGGGGGTCTATATTCAGCGATATTGCAATTAGAGGAGAAAGAGATTATTAAGACAGCGTGGGTCTAGCGAAGTGAGCGATCCTAAAGAGAGCGGCGCGACTACGATTGCGACTACGTCTTAAACGCTTATTTATTAGACATTAAATAATATCTACTACATGTAAAAATTAGATCTGACGTACACACGTTGATTAGAAGATGTCTGCTGGGGTACGTATTGATGAGAATTACCTAAGGTAAAGGTTATCTAAAGCAAGTCGTGTCCCCTATCATTCTAATGTACTTTTTCTTTGTAAATACTATCTTTCCTCCCACCGGTCTTCTTAGGACACGATTCTTTTGAAATTAGCATTCATCAGTCAACACTAACCGGTCGATTGACAATATCTTATTTGAGTATATGTAGTGAATCGGGTTCAGCGTATCCCTCATATCGTGTCCGCGATATACACTGACCCGGTTCAGTGTAAATCGCTAGGGCCGGTTCAGGGTTTCATTCCATATGTACATTATTTATAACTTATACGACATTATTGTCTTTGAGCTTTCACATTAATTACACTGGTCTAAAAATTTTCATTTTTTTATGTTCTTTTAGAAACTATGTAAAATTTTCGTTTCATTTATAATTCTAACACTAGCAATTGATGAATTGCCATTGATACTGAAAATATACCAACCACTTCCAATTCTAGCTAAGTACAAACATTTAAATAAAAGATTTCTTATAATTAGTGAATCTTCAGCACACTCCGAGAAAACCGCCTCAGTTTTTTCACAAGTCTTTACTAATATGCCGGATATTCATATAGATTCAATGAAAAACGAACTTCTCCGAAACATTGTAATTTCCTTACAAGGTAGAAAGCCGGTGGAACTTTACGATATCATTGGTTCTGATCAAAATTGTATCAAGACTTTGACATGCTCAGAAATCCTGCATTTCATAAGAAAGCGAAAACTGTATTTGGAAGAAAGATGTTTAATTGAAGCAGAGTCTACTGTATTTATTATTCAAGATGAAAATTCAAATACTGACAAAAATATCAACACCTTGGTGAATATTGGTAAAAGTTTTCTTTTTTAAATTGTACTCTTTTCCGCGTCAAAGTGGTTGAGGGTCGCATGGAGTTGGTAAATTATAAGAATTGTATCAATATGAGTTTCTATGTTTCGTATTCAAAGGAATCGTCGTTCATAGAGAACGATTTCTGTAAAGAAATTAACAGAAAAATAGTTGTTATCAGTGGTGAACCAATAATAGGCAAATCATCGCTTCTTCACTCTTTATCAGAGGCGGCGGATGAGAAGAATTACGTTCTATTCTGAAATTTAGGCGATCAACGAAGGGACCTAACACTAGATAACCAGAAACTATATGAAAACCCAGTAAACTTCATATTCAATAAATTCAAAAAAGCACCAGACGAGGGACTGCTACATTCCTTATACAAATACTCTCTCTGAAGATGAGACTAGATGTTGTCAAGCATTTTGAAGATGACTACGCAGTATTTTTGCATCAAACTTTTGCTGACTTTTTTTGCTGCTAAGTGGCTGCATGAGAAACTTCTGGAGGACTACTTCAATTTGCCCACGAAAATTTTTTACGGGAAAATGTTACTTGAGTACGACGTGAACGTTAGATATCTATTTGACAGCATGGTTTGTGCAAAACTTAAACTACATAAAGCATTTTTAGAAGGAAAATTAAGTCTTGTTGAACAATTATCGAATGAAGACGAAAGTAATTTAACTCAAACAGACAAATGTGGTCGAAATGCTTTAATTCTGGCGGCTATCTACTGTTATGACAAGAACTACGAAATTTTGGAAGAAACAGTTGTAAAAAGTCACCCGTATCGAATAGATTTACAAAGTGACTTTTTGATGAAGTGGAATTGGCTGCAGTATCTCGACAAGCTCAGTAAAGATAGCTTCTTTGATCGAGCATGTAATTACAATGTACCAGCTACTATATCGAAATATTTAAGCTACAAACATAAATTGGTGAACTTAAATCATGTATTAAGTGCTTATCGAAATAACAATCTAGACATGGTTCTCATCTTATTTACAGCAAACCCTTCCTAATTAAAAGAACTATTTATTCCAATAACGAAGGACGCGATTGAGAAAGGTATCTTATCGACTATATGAGCCTCGATACTATCTTTACAAATAAATCTGTCAAATTACTAACGAACGGTGATTTTACCGATTTATATTTAGCTTGCATGCTCTCAGAGAAGAAATCCGTCATCACATTTTCGATGAATTTCGAATTGAAGGATGTTGACGTTGACGCTAAAGATATATTTGGTAATTGTCGTTTGCATTACGCCATCATAAATGAACATTTGGAAATATTTCGAAAATTTGCTTCAAAAATTCCAGATATGGATATGAAAGATCAAGTCCATGGCACTTCTCTATATTTAGCATGTAAATATCTCAATACTGAAATCCTCCTATCGATAATAGATTTTATGAGTCCATTATACACGAAAAAAATTATAAAGGCGGAAGGCCTCTGCATACAATAGCTTACGTAAATTGGCAACAGATTACCAATGGGGAAGTAATAAATTCTACAAGTCGTCCTTCAGGCGGAACTGTTATTACACCCACTTATAAGGCTATAAAGGCAATAATTTCATTGATACTCCAAAATGTGCGGAAATTAATGCTAAATTCCTATTACAAGACGTTTTTCGAAAAATAGTAACCAATATTATCGACATTCTTCTATTATTTGGTTCAGATGAAACCCAACAAGACAATGAAGGAAACATGGCATTTCATTTAGCTTATAGACGCAATAACAGAATTACTTTAGAACAACTCATACAAAAATCCGACGGAATTGCTTTCATTAAAAATAGAAATGGATTATTAGTTTTCGAAATAGCCAAACACGACAAAAAATGGATTTAGTGGATTACATACAACAACACACATCCAAAAAAAATTACTCTAGCACGTCAAGTTTTGGAAAGAAAATATTGAAAAATAAACGAAATAATATTAGTTAGGTATGCGCATTATACGAAGCTGAGACTGGGAGTCTAGAGCCTAGTATTTCTGCTTTAGTTTTCGACAAATTCAGGTCTCGAATAATCTCATTTAATTCTAACTGATTTATTAGCGGTGGTCTGTCTCTTCTTCAGATGGCAAACATTCATGACTTGACACGTGCCTCTGCTTGTTCTGTAACATTATATTCTTCACTCGAAACACCTATGGGCCTTAGAACTGGCAAGGCTTCCGAATAAGGTACTGGACAAATAGTAGATGGTAGACTAGCATAACTAATATTTTTCTTATTTTTGTTCGGGGACTCAAAAGATTTTGTGTAGTAAAAGTAGCAATCAATCGAATGGTCTGTTTGTTCATGCCAAATCATAGGTCTTGCAAATGGGATAGCGCTTTTCTTACCGTTTGACTAACTCCTCAGAGTAGGCAGGGTAAGCGTGCGCAGTAAATACTGGAAGTCCATAGCTTGTCTTGATGTTCAAATCTTTGGTTAAACAAAAACAGTGAAAATATTTTCTATTAACCCTTAGCTGGCACACTGGGCGGTTCAATCGTAAATAAGTTCTATATAATCATTTGAAAATCGGAGTCCTGGTACCATCTGTGTATAGTACATAAGTTCTACTTCCTTGCGGAGCAGGTAGTTCCATTACTAATGCATTAGTGTTGTTTTGCAGTCGAGCTAAAATAACTGGAGCCGCCAACGACCCCACTATGCTAGCTACGATTATTAGAGTGAATTTTGCGTATTTGTTTTTCGACCGTTTTTCATCATTGGATGAAAATAAATGATAAGTAGAGTGGACCAATTCGGAGCGAAAGCAGAGGCGTGACTAACGAATTGGTTCCCGCATGCGAAACATTATTACCGTCTTATGCGTTTTCCGTGACTTGAAAATCTGGAGAAACGCGATGAAATATTGTTAACATAAGGTGCGTCTCCAAAGTTATTTCTCATCATTGTACACAAATCAAATAAGAACACTTCGTATTTTGTATCGGCACCAGTGTCTCTATCTTTATGTCTTGCGCTATGCACGTGGCGTTGCAAATTTGATTTTGTTAAGTGGTTTATATATATATTGCACACTAAACATTTTACATTTACCCCATTGTAAGATAAACTAGGATGGTTCCCAATAAACCTATTGACTAACTTTGATGATAGCGGTTTTTTTACTGTACGCTCCCTCAACATTATTAAATACACATAATACACTTTCCTGCTACTATTATACGTGTACACACGATGACCGTGAACAACATACTAAGTAATCGTATGTGCGATGGGGCACGCGGGAACTAACTCGTTAGTCACGCCTCTGCTTTCGCTCCGAATTGGTTCACTCTAATGATAACTACATAAAGTTTCAAGTTACGTCTATTTTTTTTATTACTTAATGGAACTATTTTTTGAAAAATAGATGGCGTATAATTTACGCTCTCGGCTTCTTCATGAAGATATTCTTGATGAGTTTTAACAATTGTAACAACTATATTTCTTCTTTTCTCTAGATACAGGCGATACCTTACCTTGGTAAAAGTAGTGTGCAAGTGCAAAATGAGTAAGTTCCGGAATACTTCTCTCATGAAGTCACTCGTAAAATACATGGCACTCATCGCACGGTCACGTATGATAATTGGTTTACGATGATACCGTTAATGCAACGTATGCTGGAAGATCCATTTCAAATGACCATAACGGGAACAATAAGAAAGAATAAACGTGAAGTTCCTGAAGAATTTAAAATTGCTGCAAAAATACTGCCCGAAACGAAATTCTGCCGTGTAAAAGAGTTGACTCTTCTTTCTTTCACGACAAAAAATCATAAATAATAATACGCATGTATTTGTATTTGGTTGTGAATTCAATATAAACTTAAAACGAATCGTAATATTTTAACGACAAGCCGTCCTTACAATACATGCATTCGAGACAAAGTGTGCAACTCTACGAATAACTTCCATAATTGATCGAAAATGGACATTTTGGAGCTGAAGTAAAGCCCCTATTCTTAGAAAATTTTATTACTATCGTTAAGAACTATTATCATAAACAACAAAGGCCTTTTATTAGTGTTGAAGTTTTAGTTTCATTGAATTTCCATGTTGTAAGTAGTCAATTGTAAAGTGTTCATTCACAATATTCTAAAACAAAGTGTAAATTTAACTAAAATCCAGAAAAACACATTCTGATAATATATTACTAGATTAGAAGCTGTGTTTATTACTATTTATTATATTATTTTTATAACCAAATGCAATAAAAGCTACGAAAACAAAAGAAACCTCGATTTATTAAAATCTTGTCACACAGCCTTTCAAAGCCTGGCAGCCTAACTTCTAACTTCATTCACCTAGTTCAAGTAGGTAGTATATATAAAATATATGCAAAATATGTGCTGCCAGGCTTTGAAAGGCTGTGTGACAAGATTTTAATAAATCGAGGTTTCTTTTGTTTTCGTAGCTTTTATTGCATTTGGTTATAAAAATAATATAATAAATAGTAATAAACACAGCTTCTAATCTAGTAATATATTATCAGAATGTGTTTTTCTGGATTTTAGTTAAATTTACACCTTGTTTTAGAATATTGTGAATGTACACTTTACAATTGACTACTTACAACATGGAAATTCAATGAAACTAAAACTTCAACACTAATAAAAGGCCTTTGTTGTTTATAATTAAAGACGGCATACTATGTGCCCGAACACTAAGTAAACTAACTGCCTCGGTATACGTATTTATATGATCGTCTCTTTGTTCTTTCCTGCTTTTTTTTTTTATTTTGCCAACGCCAATAAAAAATTCAAAACATTTTAATAAATACAATTTTATAAATACAATATTTTGAAAATATAAATCATTTATTAATGCATACATATATATATATAACAATAACATCATGCGTTTGAAATTCGTTTACGTTAGACAACCTAAATAAACACACATATATGTATGGATGTTTTTATTGATTGTTAAATATAAAAAAAAAACGCAGAAAAGAACAAAGAGACGATCATATAAATACATATACCGAGGCAGTTAGTTTACTTAGTGTTCGAGCACATAGTCTGCCGTCTTTATTTATAATAATAGTTCTTAACGACAGTAATAAAATTTTCTAAGAATAGGGGCTTTACTTCAGCTCCAAAATGTCCATTTTCGATCAATTATGGAAGTTATTCGTAGAGTTGCACACTTTGTCTCGAATGCATGTATTGTAGGGACGGCTTGTCGTTAAAATATTACGATTCGTTTTAAGTTTAAATTGAATTCACAACCAAATACAAATACATGCGTATTATTATTTATGATCCATAAATACAAATGGCTATTATGATTTTGTATAATAACAATATCCAGTGCATACTAAAATATCACTCTATTAATTTATGAGATCCGGCAAATCATTTCAGAGAATATTTAGATAAATAGTTAAATGTGGGGATGCACTACATACGGTCCTGCCGTACCGCAAACATCCTCAGCTCTAGAAATAACTAATAATAAATCGAATATTATTTTACATTATAACAGCATAAAAGGAGGCACGGATACCTTCGATCAACTTTGCCATGCATATACAGTCACGCGAAGAACTAATCGCTGGCCAATACGTATATTCTATGAAATATTAGATCAGGCAATTGTAAACGTGTGGATTCTGTTCAGGTGTAAGTTGGAGAATAACAATGAAGAACAGAAATGCACTGCTATTGAATGCCTGGAGAAGATTTATATGCACCTTATCACGCCGTATTTGAACAAGCGCTATGAAATCGCCAGTCTCAGCACAGATTTTAAGCTAGGCATTGCTGGGATTCTGGGAAAAGATAGGTCTTCTGATCAGCGATTAGAGGTAGTGCGATTCCCTATAAGAATGAGATGTGTCTTTGATCCTCTACAGACGGATAAGAAGTCCGTGTATGGATATTCAGTGTGCCATCGTCCGATTTGCGAGAATCATCGACTTTATTTTTGTAAAGAATGTGCTGGACTGTAAAGAAATCGAGGGAAATTATTTTTCATATATTTTATGACATCAGCATACGTGTACCACTTTTTTCTTGGTATTTTGTCAGTTTTACAATAAAAAAGACACTTACAAATGTGGAATTTTTTTTAACCAAAACTTGACAGTTCATTTCTCAGAATAAATAAATTTTCAAGTTAGTATCAAACTTTTTTTCTTAAAGTGCCATATCTAACGAGCATTTTGCTGAAATCTTACCTTCTAATACTGAAACCTTGAAAAATGAAGTACGATTATTTTTTAGTAAAGTAGGCTATTTTTCAGCTTTTTTGCAATTCTAAATAATTTTTTTATATTTATCATGGCTTTTAACCTATATCAACTATGTTATCTTTTGAAGTAACATATAAAGAGTACTTAAATTTTCTTATGAGGCCAAACAATGAATAGCAAGCTCAAAATAAGCGCTTTTGAGCTTGGGGTTTTAAACGGCCAAGTATGCCAGCTATGCGACTGGAGTGAAGTGTGCCAGCTAAGGGTTAAAAGTGTAATAGACTGCTCAACAAAATTAGCGGAACACAAATTTAAAACTGCAACATTTACAAGATTTTAATAACAAATATGCTGTAATTTAAAAATGTGCTTGTACAATATTAAACAATTAAGAATACTACCAAAACCAAAATGTATTTTATTACTTAAAATTATTAAAAAATCTGTTTAGACCCGAATATCTTGATTTAATATCGCGTGTGCCCTCCGTTAGCTTTAATTACAGCTTGGCACCGTCGAGGCATGTTGTGAATATAGCATCTTAACATGTCTTGTGGTAAATTTTGTCATTTTTCTAAAAGAATTTCGGCTAACTCCTGAAAAGTATGAGGTGCAACAGGGCGCTTTCTGACCTTCCTATCAAATAAATTCCAAACATATTCGTTAGGATTCAAGTCTGAACACATAACCGGTCACCCCATCACTTGGATTTCTTGTTGGTCGTAAAATTTGCTGAATGAATTCGGCAGTTATCCTACTGTAAGATAAAACCATCTCTAAGATTCTTGGAAAATGGTACAAGATGCTATTAAAGGATCATTCTGACATAATTCTGTGCATTGAGACGTTGAGGAACAACAACCAAATCGGTACGACTATCTACCCCACCCCAAATCGATCCATTTCTTATATACAGTCTGCATTATCTCTCTGCAGGACGTCTGTACACTCGTACACGACCATCGCAGTGAGTTAAAGTAAACCAGGATTCATCACTAAAAAGCATAGATCTCCAGTGTCGAAGTTGCCATTCCACATGTTCGCGAGCAAAGTTCAGGCGGATCTGTTTGAAGCGAGGAGCTTGCACAGACCATCGAGAAGTTAAATTTGCTACTTTAAGTCTTCTTCTAACCATTTGATCAGAGATTGTTATACAAGTAGCATTTCGAAATAGATTTTGTAAGTCACAAACGGTGAAAGTTCAACGGCAAGAATTGGTGATATAAAGCTCATCTCGACAACTAGTTTTCCTTCTACGTCCTTGTCCAGAGTATCTACCCGCCTAGGTCTTGATACCTGTGGCATGCTATAGAGATTATCGCTGGATTGGTTTCTAATTGATACGCGACATATCGCATAGATCGACCATCTTCAAGTAAAGCAACCGTTCTCGCGACTCCTAACCCCTAACTAACTTAAAAAGTTTTGATTGTTTGCTTAAGGAACAAAAACCATTTTGTTTTGGGTAGAGTTTTACATTTGAATATCAAACGTTCTCCTTTGATATTCAAATATATAAATATATATATATATATATATATATATATATATATATATATATATATATATATATACCGTATGTCCCCGGATTGAGTTTACAAGAGGAAAAAAAAAATTATTTTTGATTTTACAAAAAAGTGCTAAAGGAATAAAATTTTTTGCTTAATTTCAAATGACCAAATCTATAATTAGAATTACGAAACTGTCAAACCACTATTTAGAATTACAAATTTTTATTTTTTATTTTCAATCACAACAATAAAAAAATAATTAGGCTAGAAACAATAATGTTTAAAACTATTCTATTGATTCGCCACCCCTTTCAGCACACAATTCGACTCTAAGCCGCAGTTCCTTGTAACTGTTGCGAATTTCTTCAAGCGTCAAGGATGCAACAGCATCTCTAATGCGATTTTTTAATACTTCTACATGTAGACTAGTTGCTTTAACCGTCCCCACAAATAAAAATCTAAAATAGTTAAGTCAGGGCTTCTTGGAGGCCACAAAACAGGACCATTCCAGCCAATCCAATTATTTTCGAATTTTTGATTGAGCCAGGCAGCTACGATGCGCGAACGGTGGGCCAGACAACCATCCTGTTGAAAATACATCCTCTGCCGATAAGCAAGTGGGAGTTCACTTAAACCATCCCAGAAAAAATTGCTCAACATTTTCAAATAATTATGCTGATTTACATTAGCATCAAAAAAATATGGCCCTATTATTCCATGATAAGAAACAGCACACCACACGTTTACCTTAACAAAGTATTGACGTTTTGATGCAATTCTAAAGTGAGGATTAGTATCACTCCAATAACGAACATGTTGTGACGAAACGATACCATTGCTAGAAAAAGTTGCTTCATCGGAAAATACAATGCTTTTGTGAAAATTTTGGTTCTCCATTATTTCATCTCCCATCCACATGCAAAAATAAAGACGCTTCTCATCATCTCCCGGTTCTAACGTATGATTAAAAATCGGTTTATAGGGGTATAATTTACGTTCCTTCAAAACTCTTTGAATATGGGATTTGCTCATATTCAGTTGAAGCGCCCGTCTCCGCAATGAAAGTTTAGGATTATCTTGCACCGAATCCAAAATTAAAACTGTAGTAGCATCATCTTCATCACGTACTATTTTCTTTTTCTTTCAATTCAGAACAGAACCAGTTTCCAAAAATTTTTTCACCAACTTCCTTATACTATACTCTACGGGAAACAGTTACTTCGGGAAATTTTGTATTAAATTCTTCAGCAATACGACGATAGCTCTTTTCCCCAATACCGTAACATTGTATTAAATATATTTTTTGTGATAACGTTAACATTTTCACCAAAACTTACAGAATTACAGTTTGAAGTTATTTTTGACAAATAAATTAGTGTATGACATTTTCAAGTCAAAGGCTTCTACCATTAAAAAATAATAGATGTACTGCGATGAAAAAAATTAAAAATAAATTTTTTTAGAACATAGATAAGTGGTACTGAAATTCTAATTACAGATTTGGTCATTTGAAATTAAGCAAAAAATTTTATTCTTTAGCACTTTTTGGTAAAACCAAAAATTAAAATTTTTTTCCTCTTGTAAACTCAATCCGGGGACATACGGTATAAATAAAAACTGTGTCAACGCAATTTTCTTTGCAGCTTAGCTAAAACATCCTAGACAATAATAAAAGACATGAAAAAAAATCGTCTTCTACTCACAAAAAAGTTACAGGCGTTCAAAGTAATGTTCAGCTAATTTTGTTGAGGAGTATATTTCGCTTATGCCAGTGGGTAGTGAATTCTCCACATACATAACAGAAACTATTCGATTATTTATCCACATACGCGACATTATGAAAAAAAGGGGTTCAGCTATCACAAACCGACTTCCATTAAATCGAAAGAGCCGTGTGTAGCTCTTTATATACCCACGTAGCCAGATATCTATCAATTCTTAATTTGATTGGTTGCAGAGAAAAAATTGACGTGGTTAAAGTGCTCTGGCTTTGGAAATATGCAAGGACATGGACATGTTCAGATATGTACACTCAATGTTCGATAGAACAATATTTCTAGTAGTATCTTTCTTCAAAGTAACTTTGAAATTTTGTAAAAAATGCGCTTTTGAAAAAAACTATTTAAGAAAATATCTCAAAATTCTCACGTAGTTGAGCAAATTTTAAATCAGATTTAGAATCAGCATTATAAAAGACATAAAGTACACGCATTGGTGTATAAGAAAACCAAACTGCGATAACCAGTATTATTAGTTACTTGAATAATATATATTGATAAAGAGCTGATTTTTGAGATTTGAGAACTGAGATTTGACTAGCTCCACGTTGTAGTTACAGCATGTTAGGCAATAACTATACGCCTAAGCTTTACAATTAGTTAATGTACTCGTAACTGGTGATAATTGTTAGTTAGTGTTACGTAGGTGTTTTTCTGAAGGTAATTAATTTACCTATAATTAATTCCAATATTTTGTGTGCATTTTTACTGTATAACTTTCACCTTTCGTACTTATATATTTATACGAACCTGTCACAAGATGGTATGGCGATATGATTGTTCCAGGGCACACAGGCCTCTCACCTGAATCATAGATATTAACAAACCATGGATATTTATAGTTCGATGTCGGTTTTCCGCAATCTGAAATATAGTAAAAATACGTCTCTGTTCGTTTACTAAGTTTAACTTTTTTAAGGAATCTTCTTATATCTTCAAATAATTTAATTCGTATTATATATTTTATTCAATTAGTTGGTGATTTAAGGTCTGGTTTTATTTAAAAATGTATATATTTAAAACAATCTTACACGTTTCGGCATATGATGCCTTTCACAAAAAAATTAAAATTTAATATATTTATATTTTAAATTCTTTATTTATTGAAAATTAGTAATATAGTATCCACAAATATATTAAAATGCCTTTAAAATACTAGGGCTAACAGCAAGGACTTTTGACAAATTAACCCCGCACTTCTCAATGTGTTATATTTGATACATACGTAAGAATAACCAATTACATATAAAGTATACTGAATCTGGCACCACTACCAGCACGTGTCGTATCTGAAACATATCAACTCACACTGCTCTTTTTTTTTGTCGTGAATTATTTTGCTACCTAGTAATCACATGACTGGCAAATGAGGTGAACATTTGTGCGAACTATCCATTTTTATACTTTCAAGTACAAAAATCTAAAATCTTGCATTTGAGGGCTCAGACTTTCGAAAACAGTTGTTTTAAAAATTTACGCGGCTGTGTTTGCTTTTTTGCACGTTAAAGCAAAAAATTGTGTGTATCATATATGATACATAGCGCATTTCTGTTTAATTTTGGAATGGCTGAAAAGAAGAGGCCTTTCACAGAAGCGGAATTGCAGCAAATTATAGATAACTAAGTCGAGAGTGAAGATGATTACGAAATAAGTAAAAATGAAGGATCTATTATTGACAATTTAGAGGCTATGGACCTAGAAAACATCCCAATAGTATTTGAACACGTGGTTGGTGATGTAGAACATAATACGCGAAAATTTGGAAGAATCAGGTGAATGTGATATAAATGAATATTTGATTGAATATGAAAATCCACATGAAATGTTATTGATTAAAAATTGATTTTTTAATTGAAGATGTGATCATTCAAACGAGATCCTTCACCTTACCGCTGCATATAACAGAAGTCAGTACTCCGCATGAATTTTTCAAATACTTTTTTGACGAAACCTTGTTAAGGAAAATAGCGGAAGAATCAAATTTATATAGTGTACAAAAAATCCAGCAAGACCTATGAAAATGAATTGTGATGACATAAAAAAATTTACGGGGGTTACTAATTTGTATGTCTTTCATACATCTACCTAGCGGTCGATACTAGTGATCAACAAAGATCGGCGCATCTCAGATAAAAGAAAGGATGAGCCAGCAAATCCTTGACAACATAAGAGCTAATATTTATTTTTCTGACAATTCTAAATTGAAATCAAAGATTGATCCTCAAGCAGACCGACTCTATAAATTGAGACCCGTTATTGAACATTTGACCAAATTTGGAAGTATTCATCACGAGCATGTGTAGATGAGTAGCTGTATTCGACAAAGGCTCGACACTATCTCAACCAGTATTTTCTCTTAAGGCTTCATAAATGGGTGTTTAAGCTGTTTGTTTTAAGTGATGTTAGCGGTTTTGCATACACATTTGAAATATATACTGAGAAAGAAAATAAAACTCGGCTGACGACTGAACCAGACTTAGGAGCAGGCGAAAATGTGGTATTTAGATTATGTAGAAACGTTAGCAAAAATTAATTCTATAGATAATTACAATACGATAATTTCATTAGTGGCGTATTTAGCATCTCGAGGCATCTATGCTGGAAAGAACGGTAAGGCGCAATAGAATACCGAATTGTAAACTGCCTACAGAAAACCAACTAAAGTAAGCGAAAAGAATTACTTCGTATGAATACGTTGCAAACGAAAATGGGGCTGATGTTTCCATAGTAGTTTGGAAGGAAAATAAAATTACATTTACATCTAATTTTGCTGGAGAATTACTACTGCAGAAACTTGAACACTTTGACAAGGAGTCTCACAAAAAAATTAAAATTTCATATCTCTATATGGTGAAAGAATACAATCGCTGCAGGTTTTTAGATAACTTAATTGGAAAAAAATCAAAGTGAGAAGAAACAAATAGTATACCACCATTATTGGATTCTATATAGAAAAGTATGCAGAGGAAAAAGAGAAGTATATTTCTTTGGTTGAATTCAGAATTTAGATAGCTGACCGATTATGCAGAGCCGGCATGTAAAATCAAAGAAGTGAATGCGGCAGACCTTCAGCTAACGATATGGAACAGCAAATTTCAGGTAAAAAGAAGAAGGGATCAACAGCGTATGTCCTCCCAAAAGATATAAGAACCGATGGAATTGAACATTGGCTATATGTGCAAATGACAGAACACGTTGTTAAAAACCAAACTGCAAGAAGCTAACTTATGTAAAATGTTCAAAATGGGGCTTACATTTATGTTTCAGCAAATATTCGAATGGTTTTTACGAATTTAATCAATAAAACAAAATGTACAACCTCAGCCGATTACATGATTATACATAAAACTTTTATTTGAAAATGCCCAGTGTATCAAATATGACACAATATCAAAATTTAAAAAAAAATTGTTATTTTCATATTAAGTATGCAAAGCATAGGTTTTTTGAGTTTGAGAATGTTGAGTTTTTTGTCGGGACCAAAATACTTCGATAACTCAAAAACTGCTTTGCACACGTAACATAAGCAACGTTTTTTTCTCCAATTGTAGTAATTTAGAACTGTAGAATAATATAAATATAAAAAATGTCACGCGGCTTCGGCAATTGTCGAAGTTCTAGTTAGGAGTGTAAATAAAAAAGTGTCGTGAAATTTGCGCAAGTCGGTTAAACTTTGATTGCAAAATTTGGGTCCCTATGGAATCCATTGATGCATGCGAAAACCTAGAGGTGGATGCAATTTCTAGCATTTTGCCCGTCAAATTGAGACCCTAATATGCAAAAAATTTTCACAATGAAAAAAAGTTTTTTTTAAAGTGAACAAAAAACTATTTTTTCTATTTTGCGTTCGAAATGAACTCATTATGAAACCGAAAACAGTATCGAAATGAGCTTCATTTCGATACACTTTTTTTCATTTTTCAATGTTGGCGTAGTTCGAATACAGAAATATATATCATTGCTGTCATTTGATTTTAAGAATTTATGTACATTTGACAGATATATGTCCGTATTTTACACAAACAACGTATGTTGTATACAATTGACAACAACATATATATGTTTCTATGTCACTCATGTTTATATTTTGAAATGAAATATCAAGTAATGTTAACGAAAATTAATAATAATATAATATACTTCGCGGATAGCAAGATTTAAATTTGAAAATGTCAAGTATCAATGTGACCAACTGCATGCTTTATATAAAAATTAAACTCTGAACTTTCAAATTAAATAATTCCAATTTAAGAAATTTATTAATGTAAAAAACGCAAAATAGAAAAAATAGTATAAAAAACTCGTTTCATAAGGCCTTTTGCCGCACTCGCTCATTAGAAAACTCGCCGCTATCGCGGCTCGTTTTCTAAACTGATCTCGTGCGGCAAAATGGTGCCTTATGAAACTTGTTTTTTATTATACTATTATCTATTTTGCGTTCGAAATGAACTCATTATGAAACCCAACATGGTGCCTTATGTAACTTGTGTTTTAATATACTATTTAAACGGTTAAAAAATGACACACTTTGTATACTGAGATTCGTGAAAAACGTCACTTTTTTGACAATTGGAGAAAAAAATATTTTTTTAAAATTTTTCATAAGTATATCACTCAAAATGCAATCAATGCATGTTTTTGGTTCAAAATTTAGCATTGTAGGGTTAATAAAGATATTATAGTACAATACAATATAGTACATTACAATGTAAAATAAAAATTATGTTACCATATTACATTCAAACTCACAAAATTTTATATTTTCAGTTCTTTCGAAAACTTCCTTTCATAAATTAATAATGTTGCACCAGATAATATATTTGTAAGAGGAACAAAATTAATACTAACCGGGTTGACAAAGGTCATAAGAGGGTTCCCATGTAGACTGTAGCCCACATACGTAAGTTACATTTTCTTGGTCGTTTTGACTGTACGAAAACTGACACTTTTTCGTGATTTGTGTACCGTATTCAAAGGACCCTTGACAATTTGTTTGTTCACCCTGTATATAACAATGTTCTTCTTCAGATATCTTTTCCTTTAAAGGACCGCATGGAGCTAAAAATAATATAATTTATTATACATACAAAAAATTTCCGAACAAAATATATCCACAGAAATTCTCAAATTAACTAATTCACTTGTTCCTAAATATTGATTATGCTATAATTTGAAGCAAAGCCTAAATTCGCTTTCTAGGAAAAGCAGAAATTTTTGTTATCAGTTTAAACTTGTTCAACTCAGACTTAGTGGCGAGTTTCATAAATCGCCGTTATAACCTGTTTGCACATACGTTGTTTAACAGCGCGGTAATTGTACTTGAAGATATTATACAAATTTAATATATATATATATATATATATAACATCTTAACGATTTGCGGTAATCGTTAAGATGGCACAAAGTGTGACCGTCATCGACTGAGGTAGCCACGAAGAGTGTTCCCTCGGTTGGCGATGAGCAACCCCGTGCAGGGTGCGCTTCGCTGGTCTGCGCCTTGCCTCGTTGGGGCGGGGGTCGGGCCGTCGAAGTACTGCACGGAAAAGTAAAGAAGTTGCCGGGAAAGGGTTGGAGGCCCTACGCAACGGCTGGTTATCCGATCTCTCTAAATTTACGCGACCGGTCACTAAACACACGCACGAGCGCATCAACATACAAAACCCTACACTTACGCGCTCACACAAATACAAAACCACACACCCAGAGAGAGACGCAAGCTGACAGCAGCAACCAACACACAAATTCATACCCAGATATAGACACAAGCTGCTAGCGGCGAACAACACATATGTTCACACCTTGATATCTATTTTTTGGAATACTAAGGCATGATTTATTATTATTATTGGAATATATCTTTGAATAATTATAATTTAAACCATAGCAACGCAATTATTTGACATATATATATATATATATATATATATATATATATGGTAAACTTAATGAGTCGGCGATTAAAGGTCTGGTTTATTACTTCAAAGTATATATATTTAAAACAACCCTACATGTTTCGGCAATGATGCCTTTATCAAGGGAATAAGAAATATAAATATAATGCATTTATATTTTTTATTCCCTTGACAAAGGACGTTTAAGGCGAATGCCGACAACTTTGCATCTTAAGACGCTCCACGGGCACATACATAATAATAACTCATGTCTTGCTTTTCCCTGTTTTTGTTGTTTATCTGTTTTTGGAATACTAAGGCATGATTTATTATTATTCAATTGGAATGTATCTTTGAATAATTTTATCCATAACAACTCAATTATATGACATTTTTATACTGTAATTTATATTTTATATCCTTGATAAAGGCATCATTGCCGAAACATGTAGGGTTGTTTTAAATATATATACTTTAAAATAAAGCCAGACCTTAAATCGCCTACTGATTGAATTTACTATATATACAATGTGTCTGCGAAAATGTGGGAAATCTCTCGGATTCGGATAGATAGAACATTAAAAAATAAGATGACAAGTTCCCATAATTTTTTTCCTAGCGGCCCTCCCTACGGAGATACGGCCTCCTAAAGACGCCACTGGAAATAAATTTTTCTTGAATAACTTTTAAACTACTTATTATAATTTAATGAAAATTTAATATGATAAACAGTAGTAAGGACCTCTTAAAATACTGCCTTTAAATTTAAATTAGCTTGTTTAGTTTACCAGGGGCTGACTAGGTTGCACATTTTAATGCTTACATTTTAAACACCCTGTATGATAAGGAGTTTAAAAAAACAAATTTGGATACCTTGAACATTAAGCTAAAGAAAAGGTACTCTTATTCATTGTCGATAAAATCAACCGTTTTCGAGGAAAAAAAAATAAAATATTAATGTTTTATTTCTATTAAAAAGAACCATGTTTTTTATTTTTTTTTGTCTTCAACAAAGTGTGATACCAAAGTCTGAAATAAAACTGTTTTCAGTACTAAAAAACGCATTGTTTTTACAAACGTTACTATGGTACCCACGAATTAATAAATATCTTGCATTGACGTGTAAATTTTAAATCTTGTAATATTTCATATTGTTAACACGTTGATCCTTTACTTCGATATTAATTTATTGAATTTTGAATATGTTGGTAAATTTAATTTGATAATGGGATACACATTCAGTGAGTATGCAGATATGCATCTTATGTACGGTCTTGCATCTTGCAATGCTTTGGAAGCAAGAAGGTTGTATGAAGAAAGATATCCTAATCGCAATATTCCAAATCAGAAAACATTTCAGCGACTTGACCAACGTCTAAGGGAGACTGGTGGGCGATTCCAGTTAATAAACTAACATTATTGACTTTCTTTAATGTTTTAGAAAGTTTTGCGAAAAAGGTACTGATGCTGGTGTGAGAAGAACAGTACGTCCGGTGCAATTGGAAGAAAATATTTTGGATACTGTAGGTGATACTCCTTCAATAAGCACTCGAAGATTAGCCGCGCAGCTTAATACTTAAAAACGACAATTCATGAAGTACTTAAAGAACAGTTGTTTTACCCTTATCATCTGCAAAAAGTGCATCTACTACTTCCTGAAGATTTTCCTCGTAGAATCCAGTTCGCAAACTGGCTGCTAGATCAGCAACGAACACACCCAAACTTCATTAGCACTATTCTTTTTACCGATGAAGCAGGGTTTACCAAAAATGGTATTGTAAATTTACATAATTCGTATGTATGAGCTGATGAAAACCCTCATGCCACTGTCGTTCATTATTATCAACATCAGTTTCAATCAATTAATGTTTGGGCAGGAATAATTGTCAATTTTTTGATTGGACCATGAGTATTGCCGCCACGTTTGAATGGTGAAAATACATATATTTTGAAGTAATATACAGACCTTTAATCGCCTACTGATTAGGTTTACCATATATATATATATATATATATATATATATAAGGTAAACTTAATTAGTCGGCGATTAAAGGTCTGGTTATTACTTCAAAGTGTATATATTTAAAATAATTCTACATGTTTCGGCAATGATGCCTTTGTCAAGGATATAAAAAATATAAATATTTATATTTTTTATATCCTTGACAAAGGCATCATAACTTTGACAAGGATGAAGGTAAAATAACAGTTTCAAAATACAGCGTTACTAAAACTATATAATATTATTTTCTCCTTACTGTATCTCTAAAGGAAAAAACAAGAACGATGAGCTATTGGACGGAATGCCATCTATATCCGCAATTAGAATGTCACAAAAATCAGCCTATGTTAATTCTGACATTTTCTTTGAGTGGCTAAAAACCCATTTTCTGCCTAGAAAGATGCCCGGAAAGGCTCTCTTAATACTCGACGGTCACACTTCTCACACTACTAATTTGGAGATGCTGGAATTTGCCGAACAAAATGATATTCTATTATTTTGCTTGCCTGCACACACTACTCATTACCTGCAGCCGTTGGATCGGGCATTTTTTAAGGCACTGAAGACTTATTATTCTCAAGCATGTCGTCATTTTGTAAAATCAAATACTAGCCGTACATTGAAAAGATTGCAGTTTGGGAAGCTTTTAGGGGAATCGTGGAATAGGGCTGCTACAGTAGACAATGCAGTTGCAGCATTTCGTGCCACTGGTATCGTTCCATTCAATCCCACGGCTATTCCGGATTACGCATACATTGATAATGTACAAGTTAATAATACCATTCAAGAACCAAATACAGTACGCTCGAACAGATAACCATTCATCCCAAAGCCACAAACCATCTATTGAGAAAGAAGATCAAGCAGAACGGAGTGACAAAGAGGAAGAGAAAGAAACACCGAGCAAGCTTCTAGAATTAATTTCACCCACACCCTCAACAACGGCAGTATTGAACGCCCGTAAACGCGGAAGAAGTATTGCGACTCTTCTTACCTCAGAAGAAAATTTAACCAAGAGAAGAGAGCTTAACAAAAAAAAAGAACTTAGCGCAAAAAAGAAAAAAAGTCCAGCTAGTACTGAGCGATTTAATAAAGCAAAGCGAAAGAATATTAAGTCAAACCGAAGGAGATATTCTTCTTCTTCTACGACGACTTTTGAAGAAATGGTTTTAAATTATTCATCAGATGATGATAATACGGCAGAAGCTGAGGACTATGAAAATTAATGTGCAGGGTGCAAGGAAGACTACAGGAAGACAAAAAAGACTGAGGATTGGATCAAGTGCACAATATGCGGTCGCTGGTTACACGAGAATTGTACCACCTATCATAATTTGTGTCAGCAGTGCGGTAAGCATGCTATAAAAAAGAAAAGCAAATAGTTACTATTCATATTTGTATCGGTTCATCTCTCCTCTGTACGCAGTCCATCTCACCTGCACTGTGGAGGAGAGATGAACTTTTACTAACAACTATATATGTTATTTTTTGTTAGTATCCAAGAGATTTGTTTAAGTTATAACATCATTTTAATATTCGTTAAGTTATGTTAAGTTACCTATAAAATATTTGTTACCAAATATCTCTAATAAAAAAAGTTAGAAGCAATTGTCTAAAATGTGGTCCATCTCTCCCCCACTTACCCTATTTTGCAATATTTATGTCTTATTATTATTACTGCTTCGGTTTATTCTAATGGTCTTTTCTTATGTTGAATAAAATAAAAGTCAAATATAGTAATGCTTACGCTATATTGAATTCAACATAATCGCCGAATATTAGCACAAACCCAGCATATAGTAATTCAGGTCCAATGGACCCGCGCGGTAAGTAGGGATAGGCCGTTTTCCTGATAGTCCTAGGGTTAAAACTTGTTTTTTTATCAATGTACGAATTAACAATTTTCGATTCCTTATTTTGAATTTAGGTACCCCTCCTTTAGTTCAGTACGGCGTTTTGATCAATTTAACGGTCTGTAAGCACATGCGCCTACGAATGCGCAACACTTTCCTTAGTTTTCAGTCCCTAACCTCTGTACGTAGAACTATGTGGCGCTACCTAGCATCTGTTTAGTCAATCCACAGCTCCCTTTTAAATTGTGAGTTGCGACTACTGATATCGACATTTTCCGAACATCTTAATTATAGCAAGACTGTGCCTGCGTAGGTAACAACATCCTCATCATTATACGCGTGTGCAGCATTTACAGGCTTTACAGTCTTTTAAATTAAGAAGAAAACAATCCTAATTTTGTGTTATAAGTTTATTCTATACATTTATTGCAGCACTTAATTAATTACTTCCATATCAGTATAAAAGTAATCAGTCTTATTTTCAAGTTTATGTATAGCAGCTCCTTACATCTGGATGCACTGAAGACGTTGCCACTGAAGACGTTTCCCTTCTTTTGTAGATAGTTAAACAGAAAGTAATCGCCAGTACCCAGATGTAGGTCGTAAGAAGAATGATCCATTGACCCAAGCTCATTAATTGCATTTTGAATAACAGCACGGCTGAGGACAGGCACACTGTCAGGCAACAGTAAAACACCCTTCGTTATATTTCACCAATGTCTGCAATCTCAACAGCGAAGATACATATTTTCCTTTAGTAGTTGCATTTTTTTGTATGAAAGTATAAGGGAAACCTTCCCATTCCCGTCAGATAATTCTATGTGGTATTTAATTTTTGTTAAGCAATATAATGATAACTTGATAACAATAATATACTTAGGATTATTTTAAATACCGTCGAAGTTCGCCTGGTATTTAAATATGTATATGGAACGTTTAACCTGCTGGATTCAAATGTTGTCATGTATTCAAAAGCATTTTAAATCGCATTAGTAACGCCATATACATTCGTTGTTAATTGAGCTGAAAATGAATGCCAACAAAAACAAGAATAGCAAATGTCCTTTTGTAATATGGCATCAGGCTAGTTGATCGACAGATTGGCGCGTTTCCAAGGTCTACCGTTACTGTTTCAAAATGGTTAATCCTTTATCGACAACGTCACTTAAGTGTCTTAAGGAAATATCGGTAGATTTGAGAAATTAAGTTTAAAGAAGGTTTTGCCAATTGCGAAAATTCATTGTCTTATTAAAAAATCAGATCGTCTAATATATGAATATAATTAATAATCGACGAAGGAGATACTTGTTGAAACTTCATTATATAGATATAATAAAACACAGTTGTATAGTTTCAAAATAATATATATGCACTACATATGTTTCACCACACTGTGGCTTCATCAGGTGGATGAATATACTAATTCAAAATATCAATTAGATCTTATATATATATATATCAGTACAAAGTACAGAACTAATCTTATTCTAAGAGGGGGTGGACATGTATGAGTTTTAAGTTTAGTAGGGGGGAGTTATTTATGTCTAGTTGGTCATTTAAAATTATACCTAATTTATTATATTTGTTAATTTCTAAACTTTCTAACATATTAAGTTTTTTACTTTTATCTAGAACATGCAAAGTTTTAAAATTAGTGTTGAATTTGTGATTATGTTCTAGGCAATGATTGGCAAAAGTTGAGTCTGTCTTCTTATCTCTGTGGCTTCTTTCATGTTCTTTCATTCTAATATTAAATATCCGTCCTGTTTGTCCGACATACACTTTTTTACAATCTTCGCATGTCAACTTGTAAACCCCTGAGTTTAATCTATTGTCCGTTTTATCTTTGTTGTTTTTTATAGCGTTTTGTAAGGAATTGTTGGTTTTGAATGAAATGGTCTCTTCTTTACTTGTTTTTATTAAGTTTCCTACTTTGTTTGAAATTGTACCGATGTATGTGATAGAATTATAACTGAATGTTTTATTGTTTTTTACTGTGGGGTAAATTGAAGATATCGTTTTAGATTTCTGTAGTTTTTTTTAGAATATTATTAATTAAATTTATGGTGAAACCGTTATTTAGCGCTATAACGTGTATTCTATTTAATTCTATATCGAAATTTTCTTTACTCAACGGGACGTTAATTAGTCTGTGAAGCATTGATTGATAAGCAGATAATTTGTGTGTAATGGGGTGAAACGAATTTGCGTGCATAGTTGTGTCTGTATGTGTAGGCTTATGGTAGATAGAAAATTCATGTTTTTTAGTTGTGTGTGTTATAGTGAGGTCTTGTAAATTGTTATCTTTCGACGTCACTAATCTATTTACAAGTATTCCACCCCAGGACGTAATAAACATAATCTCCTTAAATTTGAACAACAACAAGACAATCCCACTGTTACAATAGAACTTTTAAATTTACTAGAAATGTGTTTAAACCAAAACTATTGTCAATTTCAACATGAATTTTATAAACAAACAGAGGGACTAGCTATCGGAAATCCCCTAAGTTCGTTACTCTCTGACATATTCTTAAATCATTTAGAAAACATCATAAGCCAACACCCGTTGTTCAAACATTGTATTTACTGGATAAGATATGTGGATGACATATTAGTTTCTTTTAACGGTACAGACATACAATTAAAATCTCTACATAATTACATTAACACTATTCACCCAAACATCAAATTTACCATTGAAATAGAAGAAAATAAATCCATAAACTTTCTAGACCTCACTATAACACACACAACTAAAAAACATGAATTTTCTATCTACCACAAGCCTACACATACAGACACAACTATACACGCAAATTCGTTTCACCCCATTACACACAAATTATCTGCTTATCAATCAATGCTCCACAGACTAATTAACGTCCCGTTGAGTAAAGAAAACTTCGATATAGAATTAAATAGAATACACGTTATAGCGCTAAATAACGGTTTCACCATAAATTTAATTAATAATATTCTAAAAAAACTACAGAAATCTAAAACGATATCTTCAATTTACCCCACAGTAAAAAACAATAAAACATTCAGTTATAATTCTATCACATACATCGGTACAATTTCAAACAAAGTAGGAAACTTAATAAAAACAAGTAAAGAAGAGACCATTTCATTCAAAACCAACAATTCTTACAAAACGCTATAAAAAACAACAAAGATAAAACGGACAATAGATTAAACTCAGGGGTTTACAAGTTGACATGCGAAGATTGTAAAAAAAGTGTATGTCGGGCAAACAGGACGGACATTTGATATTAGAATGAAAGAACATGAAAGAAGCCACAGAGACAAGAAGACAGACTCAACTTTTGCCAATCATTGCCTAGAACATAATCACAAATTCAACACTAATTTTAAAACTTTGCATGTTCTAGATAAAAGTAAAAAACTTAATATGTTAGAAAGTTTAGAAATTAACAAATATAATAAATTAGGTATAATTTTAAATGACCAACTAGACATAAATAACTCCCCCCTACTAAACTTAAAACTCATACATGTCCACCCCCTCTTAGAATAAGATTAGTTCTGTACTTTGTACTGATATATATAAGATCTAATTGATATTTTGAATTAGTATATTCATCCACCTGATGAAGCCACAGTGTGGGGAAACATATGTAGTGCATATATATTATTTTGAAACTATACAACTGCGTTTTATTATATCTATATATGAATATAATATCAGAAAGAACTGATGCCCAATATAATGACATTCTATATCATAATATGTGAACAGATCTCCAAACAAAAACTGTAGTACTTTTCACATCTTTACCATCTAATGAATTTCATTCATTCCCAATTAGAATATTCATTCGTAACCAAACACAGATCCATGCCATTAGAAATTCCATTGGAGCCTTTTCTTGCACTAATTTGAACTTTGTCTTCGATTGTTAACCGTTAGTGGCAACACAAGCTTCGGCTGGTAAGACTTAAATCCAAAATATTTAATTTTACAGAAGACTGTTCGAAATGTTACTGTCAGCCTTTGCCACGAAATCAAACAACACCAGTTGATCTAATAGTTCGTAAATTCAACACCATTAAAGGGCGGTCTTGCCGAGCAAATATTCTTCTTTAATTAGGCCTTGGATTCTAAGCATTGAAAACATAATTAACAAAGAACGGAAAGATTCATAACATAAAATATAAGGTCTCAAAATTTAAACAAGTTATACATTTCGATAATGCAAGCAATACTTTTGCCGAAGAATGTTCACTTGTACTAGGTGATGTAAAAGTATTGTACACTTATTAATTTTATCTGAGTTTCTTTAATGAATTAATTTTAATATTAATGGCATAACATACCTGGCTTTTTACAAGTAGCTTCTTCAATCGATGGATGCCACTTCCCGTCTAAACAGCGAAAATTTGTTTGATTGCCATAACAAGATAAAATTATGGGGGTTGGAGAAGAAACCCGTTTCTTTTCTTTATATAGGTTTTCCGTCACAAAACTGAATTTACCATACTGTGGATGTTTTGGCAAAATGCAAGTATTATCTAAGTTCTTTATAAATGTTTTAAAATTAGGCAAAATCCTTTTATTGTCCGTCATACGAGGTTTTAACCACTCAAGATACCTTGATATTCTCCTGTACAGAACGAAATCTGTTGTGTTTGTACTGAATATACTTGTGATTCCATTTAGAAAGAACCTTTGATTACTTAATACAAAAAGTCCAGCACCACTGTCATCAAAACACGTAGGTTTACCTGTAAGCAATTTTATAATTGTTTCCACAAATCCTCATCTATAAATGATTTTAGAGAAGTAAATATTATTGACATTTCATATATTATTCACTTACAATGCGTTAAGTTTATGACATTAGGCCTGGAACTTTCCTAACCTAAACTAGCGGAGTATTGTCATAAGTTATAATTAATAATACTTAAGTAAATTCAATTTGAGGCAAAACCGGGAACCGAATGACGTATCTGTCTGTATTCGCTTATGTTACTATCATTAATCTGTATTTATACATGTCGATAACTTTTAAAATTATTGTTTAATAAACAGACATATAAATCTTACCGGTTATATATTGAGCACAATCTACTTCTTTTGAAAAATGTTCGTATATATTAGGACATATATCCCTTGACCGAAAATGAATAGGTGAAGCTTCACATTCATTGTCTTCATAATGAGGGAACCCGACTACCTAGAAATATTAGAGAAATTAGTTAATTGCACTATGTATATATATATATATATATATATATATATATATATGGTAAACCTAATCAGTAGGCGATTAAAGGTCTGTATATTACTTCAAAATATATGTATTTAAAAAACTCTACATGTTTCGGCTGTGTACGCCTTTATCAAGAGAATACAAATTATTATATATATATATATATATATATATATATATATAATATTTTCGTGACCTTGGTATGATATGGTAAATTCAATCAATTGGCGATTAAAGGTCTGGCTTTACTTCAAAGTATATATATTTAAAACAACCCTACATGTTTCGGCAATGATGCCTTCATCAAGGATATAAAATATAATATATCAAGGATATATTTTATATCCTTTATAAAGGCATTATTGCCGAAACATGTAGGGTTGTTTTAAATATATATACTTTGAAGTAAACCCAGACCTTTAATCGCCAACTGATTGAATTAACTATATATATATATATATATATATATATATATATATATATATATATATATGTGATAAACGTAATGTTAATGAGAATTAATAATCAATAAATTCTCACATTACTGCCAATGCCGCTCTAATTCGTTGCATTAATTTCTACACCTGACAAAATCACATTTGCCTAAGAATGTAGCTGCAATTAAAGGTCTGGCTTTACTTCAAAGTATATATATTTAAAACAACCCTACATGTTTCGGCAATGATGCCTTCATCAAGGATATAAAATATAATATATCAAGGATATATTTTATATCCTTTATAAAGGCATTATTGCCGAAACATGTAGGGTTGTTTTAAATATATATACTTTGAAGTAAACCCAGACCTTTAATCGCCAACTGATTGAATTAACTATATATATATATGTGATAAACGTAATGTTAATGAGAATTAATAATCAATAAATTCTCACATTACTGCCAATGCCGCTCTAATTCGTTGCATTAATTTCTACACCTGACAAAATCACATTTGCCTAAGAATGTAGCTGCAACGCGTCGCGGCGCCAACTGACCGAGTTGTACGGGAAAATGAAAAAATGTGTGAAAGTCGTATCCACCCTGGAATGTGCAGACGCCAGCGTTTCATGGTTTTACCAATCATCGGTGCACCTACATCCAGGAATAGACACGACTTTCATTTCTATACTGCGTGTATATATACTAATTGTGATAAACGTAATGTTAATGAGAATTAATAATCAATAAATTCTCACATTACAACATTGTAATGTAATTAATAATCAATAAATTCTCACATTACAACATTGTAGTGTGAGAATTTATTGATTATTAATTCTCATTAACATTACGTTTATCACAATTAGTATATATACACGCAGTATAGAAATGAAAGTCGTGTCTATTCCTGGATGTAGGTGCACCGATGATTGGTAAAACCATGAAACGCTGGCGTCTGCACATTCCAGGGTGGATACGACTTTCACACATTTTTTCATATATATATATATATATATATATATATTTAATTGAAAAATATTGTCTACGTTGGGACTTGAACCCAAGTCAACGGTTTACTGGATCGTTGCTTTACTACTTAAGCCACGATAGAGCTTGATTCAGTGTTAATAATTCAGATGTCAGTTATTGATTGTCAATGTCAGGTTTGAAAGCAGAAGTCAGTTTTGGAAGCAGATGTCAGTTTTGAAAGCAGATCAGTTATAGAAAGCAAATGTCAGTTATTCAAAGCAGATGTCTGTTTTGAAAGCAGATGTCTGTTTTGAAAGCAAACGTCAGTTTTGAAAGCAGATGTCAGTTTTGAAGGTTTGAAGTTGCTAATTATTACTCCAGAGCTATATGAGTGTTTAGATTATTTCTTATTCGTTCATTAAATATATAAATCGATAAATTCTTGTAGGTTTTGGCTTTAATATGAAATATTTACAAATATCAAATTAGTATGTAATTGTCAAGGAAATGAGAATGTAGACATTGCTGTCTACAAATTACAAAGCAAAGCATACGAAATTCTTAATTGAAAAGTGTTGTCTACATTGGGACTCTAACCCAAGTATACGGTTTGCCGGACCGTTGCTTTACCACTTAAGCCACGGTAGACCTTGGATCAAGCTATTTAGAAATGCATTATAAATAAAGACGACAGACTATGTGCCCACACTGTTAAATTTTTTAAAAATAAATAATCGAATCCCTATACAAAACGTTAAGAAAAAACATAAATAACTTACCCAACATGTTTACATTCTTGAAAAAAAATGTGGATGTGCGCGATGAAAAAACTGGACCATAATATATGTTTCTGTATTAGTCTCGGAAAGGTTCGTACGTAGCGACGTATATATATGTTTATATACTGAGAAGGATTGTTCGACGTTAAGAGATGTTATATTTGCATAGTTAAAGCGCTCTTTGTATCTGTACAACGGATCTTCAGTATTGGTAAAAAGTTGCCCTAATTTTGTAAAATCTACATTTTTATCTAATACACTGTTAAATTTTTCACGGACACAATCACTTTTTTCATCTTCAAGGATATGCAGCACTAGTTTTACGTGGTCAATAATTGCTAATGAGTCCGATAAGGACAGCGCAGTGTTCTGTAATTTTTTTATTGCTTCCAGTATTGGAACGTAACTGTCGTAAATAATTTTTAAATTTGCTGCAACTTGAGGATTGTTAAATTGAACCTGGCTGAGCCGTATTGCCGCTGCTTCTTTGGCATCTAGTTGTAAAATCACTGATTTAATTTTTTCAAAATGTTTATAATAATAAAATGCTGCTTCTAACCAAGTACCCCATCGTATAAGAATTGGTTGCGGCGGCTCGGGTATATCAGGACACTGCGAATGAAATAGCCGATCCATTTCGGAGATTTAAGAAAAACCGCTTTCGTTTGTCCTATCAGTTGATCCACATCAGGATAAGTTGTACGTATAGTGTTTGTTACAAGGTGTAAAGCGTGAATCAAACATGGAGGATTGTATTTCTTCCAAAACTGACGAAACATTGGGTGTTCCACTTTCTGCATTGGTATATTGGTCGCAATTAACATCATTGTTAAATCACACACAAATTTATTATATGATCTGCGTCCACTATTATTCGATTTATGTTTGTCACTATTTATATGTCTTTGGCACTGACTTGCTTTCCAAATTAATAAAGTTGTTTTACAAACTAAACATTTCACTACCGATGCTGCCAAGGTTATGTGTTCCACGGCAAACTTACTCAAAACGATTCAACCAAACCTGCTGCATGTCACATGTTTGCTTCACGCTGTACACCTTGTAACAAACACTATACGTACAACTTATCCTGATGTGGATCAACTGATAGGACAAACGAAAGCGGTTTTTCTTAAATCTCCGAAACGGATTCGGCTATTTCATTCGCAGTGTCCTGATATACCCGAGCCGCCGCAACCAATTCTTATACAATGGGGTACTTGGTTAGAAGCAGCATTTTATTATTATAAACATTTTGAAGAAAATAAATCAGTGATTTTACAAGTAGATGCCAAAGAAGCAGCTGCAATAAGGCTCAGCCAGGTTCAATTTAACAATCCTCAAGTTGCAGCAAATTTAAAAATTATTTACGACAGTTACGTTCCAATACCGGACGCAATAAAAAATTACAGAACACTGTGCTGTCCTTATCGGACTCATTAGCAATTATTGACCACGTAAAACTAGTGCTGCATATCCTTGAAGATGAAAAAAGTGATTGTGTCCGTGAAAAATTTAAAAGTGTATTATTAAATTTAACAGTGTGGCGCACATAGTCTGCCGTCTTTAATTATAAAGCAACAGTCTTAATGATTCAGATGTCAGTCATTGAATCTAGATGTCATATTTGAAAGCAGATGTCAGTTATTGAAACCAAATGTCAGTTATTGAAAGCAGATGTCTGTTTTGAAAGCAAATGTCAGTTTTTGAAAGCAGATGTCTGTTTTGGAAGCAGACGTAAGTTATTGAAAACAGATGTCAGTTTTGAAAGCGGATATCAGTTTTGCAGGTTTGAAATTGCTAATTATTACTCCATAGCTATATGAGTGTTTAGATAATTTCTCAGCCGTTCATTAAATATATCAATTTATATATACATTTATATATAAGGTAAATTCAATTTGTTGGCGATTTAAGGCCTGGTTTTACTTCAAAATGTATATATTTAAAACAATCCTACATGTTTCGGCAAATGATGCCTTTTTCAAGAAATATAAAATATAAATGACATTATATTAATATCATATTTATACATTTGTAGTTGCTATGGATAAAATTATTCAAAGATACATTCCAATTTAGTAATAATAAATCATGCCTTAGTATTCTAAAATAGATAGACAACAGAAACGGGGAAACATAAGACATGAGTTATTATTATGTATACGTCCGTGAAGCGACATGGTATTGCGATAGTTACTACATAGGCCAAACTAAACAATATTTATACAAAAGAATACAAGCCCACAAATACCCTAAAACAGACAAAACTGCTTTATCTACACACAAACTACAACGCGATCACCATTTCGATTTTGAAAACACACATACCGTATGAACGCCCGGGAATGATTGATCTACCACAATGTAGTAAGACGAAGACGAATAGCGAGTTTATGTGGTTAGGGTTGAGAGAGTATATTCAGTCTGTTCTACTGTGTAACTGTACGGGCGTTCCCATTCTTTATCCAACACATTCTACGTACGATCTAAGTACGAATCAAATAATCTCTCTCTAACACATTGAATATTCCTATCAGTCGCCCGTGGTGTTCAAACAAGGCGAATATATTGAATCGGAAAACAAGCTTGCGACTGGCGATTCAGTTGCAGTTGCTCCTTGTCATCCGTACGTAGAGTACGGATAGAAATGTTAACAAATGTCCGTCGTAATTTTTATAACCGATTGGGTTACTGCTTGGCTCAAGAGGGTGGTTTATTTGAGCATTTACTAAATAATTAGTTTTTCTTTTTAGAATGTTCTTCTATTTAATAATTAATATTTATTACCAATAAAGGTATTTTAGTTAAATTTAATATTTTATAGGTAGTTTATTTAAGGAAACCATTTATTTATACTGGTAAACACTTTATTTATATTCTTGCAAGAATCGTTATTGTTTTGAAATTTTATGCTATTACAGAATACTGTTTATTTTATTTTTTTTCAATAAGAGTTACGGTTTTGTTTCATAATTTTATATTATTTATGTGTTTTCATTTGAATAAGAATTTTTTAAGTTCAAGCCACGAAGCTCTGATGCTTCGCCGGTAAGAATTATTATTATGCAGTAAACAAAAACTCTGCACTTTACGGCGGATTGTATTTTATGATACTTTCAACTATATTATATCATTTTATTTAAATTTAAATGTTAAATTTAAAGTATTATGGCCGAAGAGACATAAACAAAAGTATCCGTTATTGTAAGGACGTTGACAGCCGGCATATGACTAATAGTGCGAAAAGCAACGGTGTAGTCGGATAAAATATCCAAATTCGTACATTAACCATAAATAATATACTACAAATATTTTTGTAGTTTGTTAAACAATTAGTTATTAATTTGGAATATTTATTTTGATACATCATTTATTAATAAACAGCCATAACGCGTTCTTAGTTCACCACAATTAAACACGCCCTGTAGGAGTTTAACGTATGTAGCCCCTCCCACTTGCAGTTGGCCAGTCATTACTTATATATCCATCGATCGCTCGACGTTCTGCACACGGTATAATTGCTAAAGAACAACACACAATGAAAAGGGAAATTAAAGAAAAGATTAGTATTAAACAGGTAAAAAATTCAACTAATTACGGAAGTGATATAAAAAATTTAAGCAGTGTATACTATAACTTGATTATGTAACGATCTGCAATTTACCATCATAATATATGTTGCTGTTATATAATTATATATCTTATGTTATTTAAATATCTATACATTTGCTTATCATGCTGACAGTTCCGTGTTTTGATTCCTGTCTGGCTGTCCGAGTAGGTTTTCGTGGTTTTCCTTGTCGTTTAAGGCGAATGCCGACAGCTTAACATCTTCTAAACACGGAACTGCCAGCTTGATAAGGCAGTGTACAGATATTTAAATGACATATGATAGATATTTATATAATAACAACATATATTCCTGATGGTAAATTATTAAGTTATAGTATATACTGCTTAGATTTTTTTTATATCACTTCTGTTGTTAATTGAATTTTTTTCTTCTTTAATATTAATCATTTCTTTAATTTCCCTTTTCATCGTGCGTTGTTTTTATTAATTATCTGTGTGTTTTCAAAATCGAATTGGCGATCGCGTTGTAGTTCGTGTATAAATAAAGAAATTTTGTCTGTTTTGGAGTATTTGTGGGCTTGTATTCTTTTGTATAAATATTGTGTAGATTGGCCTATATAGTAACTATCGCAGACGTGACATGGTATTTTATAGATCACATGTGTTTCTCGATCTTTCAATTTTAGGTTTTAATTTTGGAAATAGATGTTTATTAGTTTATGTTTTAGCTATATCATATTTTTTTAAAGTGTATTGGTTGGAACATATAAAATCGTGATATATGTTGTTTCATTGTTTAAATTGCTATTGGTGTCTGCAGTGTTGTATATTTAGTGAATCCTTTTTCTAATTGTTTGTGGTGGATAGTTATTAATATACCGGAAATTTGTTTGTTGGGCAATATTTTGTATGCAAGGGTGAGTGAGATACTTTGAAAAAAACACTTTTATAAGGAATGATTGTAAATGGTGTTTCAATAAGAGCGCAAGATTTTAAGATTCAATAATACATGGTTTTCTCTAGTAAAATATTGAAATATTTATTTATTTATAATGTATACATTTGAAATTATGTATGAACCAAAAAATCTTGTAAATGACCGCCATGGCTTTGCTGGCACGCAATTCTGGTCACCAAACCGGGAAATGACACGACCAGGAGCAAACTCGTGCAAGACAGTGAATGTTTCACGGGCAGTATGACATGTGGCCCCGTCATGCTGAAACCACATGTTGTCAAGAGCAATATCTTCCAATTGAGGCACAAAAATCTGCGTTATCATATCACGATAACCTTCGTCATTCACCGTTGCTTAATTACCTTTCGCATATTCAAAGAAATACAGTCCAATTATTCCTCTAGACCACAATGTAACTTGTTTCAGATGAATTGCTTTCTGATGAATCATTCGTGGATTTTCTGAGCACAAAATGCGGCAGTTTTGCCGATTTACGAAGCCATCGAGGTGGAAATGGGCTTCATCACTGAAAATTTTGTCCGCAAAATGGGCATTCACTTCTGTTTACTCAAGTATCCAATTGGTGAACTCTCTTCGCTGTACATGGTCTGTTGGCAAAAGTTGCTGAGTCAATTGGACTTTGTAGGGGTGGAGATGCAAATCTTGAGTCGAAACATGTTGAAGAGTGGCTTTTGTAATGTCCAATTCTTATGCACGATGACGAATCGACGTCTCTGGACTTTCGGACACACTCCTGCGAACTGCCGTGATGTTTTGTTCTGAACGACCTCTACAAGCTCGTGTGTTTCACATCAGAAACCGCACCAGTCCTTGCGAATTTTTCGCTTTTTCTTTTCACTGTGGTTCAATTAGGAACATTCTGTCGACCGAATATTGGTGGAAATCAAACTTTCACCATTTTGATAATAAATCAGTACGCATTGTTCTATCGTGTAATGCTGCATGTTTACTAACTCCCATGTGTCAGTTTTCGATCTGTCACATCATAATCACGTGTCATTATCACTACCAAACATGGCAGGCAATTCATTGCACTCTTATTGAAACTCCCATTAAAATAACATAAGTAAAAATACATTACAAATACAATCAAAAATTTTCAACTTCTACTGAAATAAATGGTTTGAAAGTTCTAGAACAAAAGCTAATATGCATCATATTATAATTACCGAAAAATAAACATTACTGATATTTTTATCAACAAATGACAACATGGATTTCAACCTTGTTATATTACTTTAAATACTGAACTATATCTATATACTTGAAGCAATAAAATAAAAATTACTTACAACTCCATCATCATCGTATTCATAAATTAAATCCCAGTCCATGCAAACCGGTCGTAAGTCATCAAAAAATTCAAATTCTTTGTCAACTTCAATAAGTGCTATCTTTGGTCCATATAAAGTATCAAATTCTGATTGTATAAATGTCTTTATAGCCTGAAATGTATTGAAAATCTTAGATTTACACTACAGATATAATTCGCGAACTCAAGGCACACAAACACACCTTCCTAGTTTGTCGCGATAACTGTTTAGTAGACAAATTAGTGTGGTATGTACCAGTAACAACATTTAATTCTCCAATGTTTGTTGTTTCTCGATCAAAAATATTGATGTGCTGTCCAGCTAAAATGTTCCTTAGCGTAACTATTATTGTCAAAGATTTAATAATATGCATAAAAAATAAATAAAGACAAATTGGTTTGTTTTTAATGCAAATAAAGGAATAACTTACTCTAATGCGAGTATGCTGTCATTTAGAAGGAAGCAGAAATATTTTGAATATTTATATGTGATTTTCTTAATTGATTACAGTTCAGATTAATTTAGAATAATATATAACAAACGTTTCTACTTTTAAGTCGTGCCTGTGAGTGGTTATATACCTATACGTTCATGTAAGAAATTGCCAATTAACTAAAATATATTTTCTACCTTTCTTATACATAATCACTATATCAATTTTTTATCTATAAAATCGTTCTCCGGCGAAATTAATTTCTTAATAAAGTTAAAAATAATACTTAATAAAGTGTTAAAGGATATGATCTCGGGCCAAGTAATGTTAGGTAAAATACTTTTTTCTATTTTGCGTTCGAAATGAACTCATTATGAAACCCAAAACAGTATCGAAATGAGCTTCATTTCGATACGCTTTTTTTGATTTTTCAATGTTCGCGTAGTTCGAACACAGAAATAAATATCATTGCTGTCATTTGATATTAAGAATTTAAGTACATTTGACAGATATGATATATGTTCGTACTCTACCCAAACAATGTATATTGTATACAATTGACAACAAGATATATTAGTTTCTAAGTCACTCATATTTATATTTTTAAATAAAAAATCATGTAATCTTAACGAAAATGGATAAATAATATGTAATATAATATACTTCGCAGATAGCAAGATTTAAATTTGACAATGTCAAGTATCAATGTGACCAACTGCATGCTTTATATAAAAATTAAACTCTGAACTTTCAAATTAAATAATTCCAATTTAAGCAATTTATTAATGTAAAAAACGCAAAATAGAAAAAATTGTATAAAAACTCGTTTCATAAGGCCTTTTGCCGCACTCGCTCTTTAGAAAACTCGCCGCTATCGCGGCTCGTTTTCTAAACTGATCTCGTGCGGCAAAATGGTGCCTTATGAAACTTGTTTTTTAATATACTATTTTACTTGTGTTTACCAATTTTTACGTGTCGTTACGCCTTAATGTCCTTTTTTAATATCGATTAATAATCTTCATTATTTATTGACGAGTCCCGGTATCTTATATTAAATACGTTCATTCGGATACTTGTTCCGCTGTCTATAGTTAACTTTAGTAACTATATCACCCCTTCCGCTTACACGCGGGTCAGATTCGAGAATTAGCAGACAGATCTTGGTAGTGTAAAGACGTTTAAAAATTATGAGTGTACATCTTCTTAATGGAAGTTAATTCACGCTTCTTTAACCTTTAGTAAATTAATCGTTAATAAACGGATCATGTCAAAGGGTTTATTCTAATTTTTGGAACAGCCAATTTCCGTTTGCTACTTACGTAGGTTTAGGGAGAATGTAACCCAACCTTGGTTTTTGTGCGGCGTTCCATATTCGTTTTCATAAATGAAAAAAATACCTTCCGGCTGAGGAGTTCACTAGCACTGCAGCCTATACTTCAACGACAATTTATGATCGTCTAATTCCCCGAACAGCGATCTACCTGAGGACTTATTTATCACCTTCGACGGAGTGGGACAAGATATCAAGTAATTCGTATTATTAGAGTTCCTTTTATGTAAATTACATTTCGTCTAATAATTTTATGTATATATTGGTTTCATATTTTACCTTGACATATGTCTTGACTATGGATAAGAAATCCATAGAAATAATATTTAAAAAAAAAGTGAAGATATCTTTACCCCCGACTTTTTTCCGGGAAATGGATATTACTCGACGGCGATACGATTTTCAGAATCTACATGGTCGATAGCGTTACACATATTTTTCGTATTCAAAAAGCATTAGTGTGAAGAGATATATGCAAATTTACAAGGTAAAGTTTACCCGAATAAAGAATTCTGGCTATTTTAAATAAATGGCTGAAAATTTGTAAAAGCAATCTGCATTATGTGCTGCAAATGACACATTTTTTTAGAAATTTTTATTAGAAGCTGAGCTAGAGAATTTTTCAAATTGTACGCCGTCTATTGGTTATCAGTTCAAGCCTTTGAGCTGCAATTTTTTTTTTATTGTTTTCATGTTTTATTATATATTTCGAATTTTTATTGTTTTATAATAGTTAGTAGTAGTGTTAGTAACATCTAATAACACAGGTCTACAGTGATTTTGATGTTTGAAAGCTGTTTGCTAATTTGTATATGTTTGGGGGGCCTTATTCCAAAAAACGCCATATTTTTGCTCTATCACGTAATTTTTTTTTATAGCGCTCTATATCTTAAAAATGTTAATTTATTAATATACATACCTATGACAAGAATATGTTTGTTCCATGTTAGGCATGATTTTTAAATGAATTGATTTTTATGAAATTAAATGTGATTTGGCAACACTGGTTAATATTAGATTTCTCAGCAAAGCAACAGAGTCGGCGCAGAAGCGTCAATACTACGTTGAAACCTGCTTATGTGCAGTTTGGTTGTGTTAGTCGTCGTGCTACTGTGTCCGCGCGCTTGTTGTCTTCGTTGTTGCGTATTTTAAGTGTTCTAGAACGTATAAATATGGAAAGAAGACATTGTGTGAACAATCCGAATAACTTTTGTTATATCTGTGGTAGTTATGTCGTAGTAAAGCAGAGGCAAACTATAACTTCGTTTGTGAAAAATGTATACCACGCTTACTTTGGTGTAAAAATTGGCGACCAAGACAAGTCCTGGGCTCCTCATACTGTTTGTTCCGTTTGCGTTGAAGCATTAAGAAACTGGCAAAAGGGTAGGAAGAAATGTTTAAGCTTTGGCGTTCCTATGGTATGGCGAGAGCCTAGAAATTACAGTGATGATTGTTATTTTTGTTCGTGTAATGTTCAAGGATTCAACAGAAAAAATAAGAAACAAATTGTGTATCCCAATCTTGACTCTGCTATTCGACCAGTTCCTCATGGACCAGATGTACCGATACCTACCGCCCCAAAAGCACTAGAAAACGTCATATCGTCAGAATCAGAGGAATCTAATTGCGACCCAAATGACTCAGATTTCACACCAGATTTCAGAGAGCCCGAAGTGATTAACCAGAGCGAACTAAATGATTTAATTAGAGATTTGCACCTTCCAAAGGATGTATCCGAATTGTTAGCCTCCCGACTTCGTGAGAAACATGTACTGGCACCTGGCGTCACATCAAGCTTTTACCGGGATCGCGAAAAAGAGTTATGTCAATATTTTACTCAAGACGGACCGCTAGTGTATTGCAACAATATTCCTGACTTAATTTCAAAATTAGGAAATATGCCGTATGTAAAAGAAGAATGGCGTCTGTTTATTGACTCAAGCAAGCGTAGTTTAAAAGGCGTTTTACTGCACAATGGTAACGAGCTGGCCTCGGTTCCCGTTGTCCAGTCGGTACATTTAATGGAAACGTATGAAAATTTTGAACTTCTTTTAAGGAAAATAAACTACCAAGAACATCAGTGGATGCTTTGTGGTGACCTTAAAGTGCTGTGCATGCTACTAGGACAACAAGGAGGTTATACAAAATTTCCATGCTTTATTTGTGAGTGGGATAGTCGAGCAAGGGATAGACATTGGACTCAAATAGAATGGCCTTCTAGAACAAGCCTTACACCCGGTAGCAAAAATGCATTAAGAGATATCTTGGTTGACCCCAAAAAAGTTTTACTGCCTCCTCTCCATATCAAACTTGGCTTGATGAAGCAGTTTGTTAAAGCCCTAGACAAAAATGGACAATGTTTTAAAAATTTGTGCGATACATTTCCAGCCTTATCCGATGCCAAGTTAAAAGAAGGTATTTTTGTTGGGCCGCAGATAAGAACATTATGCAAAGACAAGTATTTTCAAAACACAATGACCAATGTCCAGAAAAACGCCTGGGTTTCATTTAAAGAAGTAATTTATAAGTTTCTTGGGAACTCTAAGGACGAAAACTACGAAAATATTGTTCAAAATATGTTACAACACTTTCATCGTCTAGGTTGTAATATGAGTTTGAAAGTGCATTTCCTGTTTTCACACTTGAACTATTTTCCTGAAAATCTTGGAGCAGTTAGCGAAGAACAGGGAGAGAGGTTTCACCAAGACATTAAGGAAATGGAACGGCGATATCAAGGCAGATGGAGCATAACGATGATGGCGGACTACTGCTGGACGTTAAAACGGGATATGCCCTTAGAAACATACAACCGAATGTCCGGACAACGCAGCTTTCTGGCAAAAAGACAAATTGTTGCGACTATTTGATTAGATTCAAATGCGCGCTGTTTGCGTCGGATGCACTCGTGAGGGATCGGCGAAGTGCGGGTGACGCGAGAGGTGCAACGGATGAAGAGAGAAGTTGTTGTGACACAAACAGCATAATGTCTAAATGTTCATGTTAGTATTCATATTAAAATTACTATTAAAATCATTGTGTTTATTATTCAAAACAAACCAGCATAACAAAAGTAAACATAAATATTCCAAACAATACACAAAACATGGTCCTTCGAAACGGGTTGAACAATTCAACGAAAATTTGGTAAGCAGCGTTACCACATACATAGCAGCGACGCCATCGGAGCATCATCAGATTGCAGCCGGTCAAAGTGCGAAAACATCGCCAACAAAAATCGTGAGTAATCCTTTAATATTTCCTTCTATTCCTCAATTTTTTGTGAGTACTTGTAAATTATGGCTGAAACAGAACAACAATTTATTAGAAAACGTGGTGTGTTAAAATCCAAATTAACATCATTCACAACATTTTTAAAACAACTAGAATCATTAAATGGTATCATAGAAAACACGAAATATTTAGAATTACAAACAAGATTTAATAGAATCGAAAATATAATATGTGAATTCGATACACTACAAGAGAATATCGACATAATTACCAATAATTATGATGAACAGCTAAAAGAAAGGGATACATTCGAGTCATTGTATTATGATTTAATTGCTAGAGCCAAGACGATATTAAATAATACAAATACAATCCAAAACAATGACTTGAATAGTAAATCTGTCAATCAAAGCACTAACAATTTAGGCATTGTAGAACATGAAAATACTGTAGCTTCCAATAGAATGAATAACAATGTAAAGTTGCCACAAATTCATTTGCCTAAGTTTAGTGGAAAATACGAAAATTGGTTAGAATTTAGAGACACTTTTCAGTCATTAATTCATTGCAATGACACCTTAGATTCAATACAAAAGTTTCATTATTTAAGGGCTGCATTAGAAGATGGGGCAGCGCAGGTTATACATTCTATTGAATTTTCTGCGCAAAATTATGCAGTGGCGTGGGATGTTTTATGTGAGAGATTTAATAATATATCCTTACTTGTTCACAATCATGTGAAGGCATTATTTGACATACAGGGTGTTACAAAAGAATCAGCCAATGACATACGTGATTTGATTGACAATTTAACAAAACATTTGAGATCATTAACAAATTTAGGAGAACCCACACAGCATTGGGATACTTTAATAATTTTTATAGTCACAAAGAAATTAGACAAAATAACAGGAAGGGAATGGGAGGAAAACAAGACAAAAGGTTCAATACCAACATTAGAGGATTTAAAGACATTTTTAAAATCTAGAGCTGATATGTTAGAAACACTGGAATCAAGAAAAACTGATTCAGTAAAATTCAAACGTGAAACACAGTCAAAGAACAATTATGCATTTTTAACGGCAAAGCAAGCATGTACCTTCTGTAATGGTGAGCATTTTGTATTCAATTGTACAGAGTTTCTTAAAATACCAATTCCAGCAAGAATTGATAAAGTCAGAAGGTTAAAACTTTGCATAAATTGTTTGAAAACTGGACACATAGTGAAAGAGTGCACATCTGGCAAATGTAGAATATGCATGGGTAAACACAATACGCTATTGCATATACCGCGTGATACAAATCCAACACACGAAAACGATCAAGGTATAGCATTATCAGTGCAAAATAGTAAACCACAACAAATATTATTGGCTACAGCGCTTGTTCAGATAACAAATAATAAGGGTTACCCAAGCACGTGCCGAGCTATTTTAGATTCCGGGTCGCAATCAAATTTTATGACCAACAGGATGTGCATGGAATTAGGATTGGACAAAATACCAATCAATTCATCAATTATAGGAATTAATAGAAGCATATCAAACATAACACACAAATGTACATTCACATTACAGTCATTGCATAATTCCTATGAAAAAGAGATCACATGTCTTATATTGGATTCTATCGTGGATGATTTACCAGAACTCTCGATAAATGGAGCAACATTGGGTATTCCACCTCACTTAAGGCTGGCAGATCCAGGATTTTCCACATCTGGAAAAATAGACATCTTAATTGGAACAGAACTATTCTGGCAATTGTTATGTATTGGACAACACAATCTGGGCACAGATAAACCAATACTTCAAAAAACAAAATTAGGTTGGATAGTAGCAGGCAATATGGGATCAAAATCATCCCAGTCTGAAATTCATTGCAATATAGCGCATAATCAAAATTTACATGAACAACTAGAGAAATTTTGGATGCTTGAGAGTTTTGAGGAAAAGACGCCTATGTCTCAGGAAGACTATCAATTCGAAGATATTTTTAACAAATCAGTAGAACGCAACGAGAGTGGACGATTTATTGTAAGATTACCATTGAAAGAGGCAGTCAGTAATCTAGGTGATTCAAAACACATGGCAATGACAAGATTTGCTAGTTTGGAAAAGAAATTCAAGTACAACAAGGTACTCAAGAAAGATTATGTACAGTTCATGACAGAATATGAACAATTAGGACATATGTCAGAATACAACATGGAATCAGAAGAGATTAATTATTTTTTGCCTCACCATGGAGTACATAATATTAATAGCACAACAACAAGTTTAAGAGTAGTTTTCGATGGTTCAGCGAAGACAGATACGGGATTATCGTTAAATGATATAATGTATAGGGGTCCAAACATACAAGAAGATTTAGTCTCGATCATATTTAGATTCAGACAATGGAGATATGTGATATGTGGAGACATAAAGAAGATGTACAGACAAATATTAGTAGCGAAAGATCAACGAAGATTACAATCCATCTTATGGAGAAAAAAGGAAGACGAACCTATTAAGACATTTAATCTCAACACTGTTACCTATGGAACCAAGGCAGCACCATATTTGGCAGTTCGGTGTTTGAAACAACTGGCATATGAATATCAAGAGCAGGAACCAGAAGCATCGCGCACCATTCTATCAGATTTCTATGTCGATGATCTGATCACTGGTGGGAATACAATAGACGAAACAATTACAAAGGCGAAGTCAATTTGCAAAATTCTGACATCTGCTGGATTTGAACTTCACAAATGGGGTTCAAATAATTCAACCATATTGAATCAGTTAGAAACAAAATCGCAAACCAATCATGTACATTTTGAGAGCAATGATACAAAAAGAACAGTAGGTTTGTATTGGGGTTGTACACAGGATACATTACAATTCAGCATACAAGAAATGACACATCGGAGAGTAACAAAACGTACAATATTATCTGATATTGCTCACATATATGATCCACTAGGATTGTTAAGTCCTAGCATTATTGTCGCAAAAATTATTTTGCAAAATTTATGGGCATCAAAATTAACACGGGATGAAACGGTTTCCGCAGACGTTTACACAAAGTGGAGAACTTTTCGAAAAGAATTACCGATGTTAAATAAATTGCAGTTACCAAGATATGTTATCGGTAACAATGCCCTTAGACTTGAATTACATGGATTCTCAGATGCATCGCAGAGTGCATATGGCGCATGTATATATATGAGAACAGAAGTTGCAACAGGAAAATTTATCACTAACCTATTTTGTGCTAAGACTCGTGTTGCACCACTAAGGCCTACAACAATACCAAGATTAGAGTTGTGTAGTGCATTACTACTGGCCCAATTAGTGAAGAAGACTCAAAAAACAAGTCAAATCAAATTTGACAAGACATATTTATGGTCCGATTCATCCATTACATTACATTGGATTAACACTCCAGCTAACTTACTTCAACCCTTTGTTGGCAATCGAATAGAACAAATACAAACATTAACAAAACAAAACGAATGGTACCATGTACGAACACATCACAATCCTGCAGATCTTCTAACCAGGGGAATCTCTCCAAATGAATTGCTTCAAAGTAAGTTGTGGTGGCAGGGGCCGTCATGGCTTAATAAACCATTTGATGAATGGCCAGCTTCAACAATTAAATTCAGTAGCAAACCACCTGAATTAAGAAAACAATCGAGAGTATTGACTGTACTGCTACAACACTTAAACTTATTTGATAGATTTTCAAAACTTAACACATTGAACCGAGTTGTTGCATATTGTTTACGGTTTGCAGACAATTGTAGAAAATTACAGAGGAACCGCACAATGGGACCAATGACAAGTACAGAAATTGTCAATGCAACAAATTGTCTCATAAAAATGTGTCAAAAGGAATGTTTTGAAACAGAGTTAAAACTTTTAACCAGTCAACAAGAGACTAACAACAAAAGCAAACTTCATAAACTAAACCCTATGGTAGATAAAGAAGGAATCATACGAGTTGGGGGACGATTACATTATTCTAATTTTGAATATGAGAAGAAACACCCTATTGTTTTGCCCAAATCGCATAAATTCACTACACTGGTGTTAGAAAACGAGCATCGAAAAATGGGTCATGCAGGGCCTCAATTACTACTTGCTTCGGTTAGGGAACAATTTTGGCCAGTTGGAGGTAGATCTGTCGCACGGAAAATTGTTCGACAGTGCATTACATGCTGTAAAATAAAACCAGTACAAATCAATCCCATCATGGGAGTATTACCAAAGCAAAGAGTAATACCATCACTTCCATTTACCAGCACAGGAATCGATTACGCTGGACCTTTTCTGATAAAGGATCGAAATGGAAGAGGAGCAAGAATGTCAAAATGCTATATATGCCTTTTTGTATGTTTCACAACACGAGCTATCCATCTTGAACTTGTGACTGATTTATCAAAGGATGCATTTTTGGCAACATTTTCACGTTTTACATCTAGACGAGGTATCCCTTCAGATATTTTTTCGGACAATGGAAGGAATTTCGTAGCAGCACACAAAGAATTAAAAGAATTATCAACTTACTTAGAATTACATGAGGATTCCTTAGTCGATAGTTTAGCTTCACAGGGAATTACATGGCATTTTATTCCAACTTATGCACCACATTTTGGTGGATTATGGGAGGCTGGTGTTAAGTCCACAAAGTACCACTTAAAAAGAATTGTAGGCAATGAGAAATTAACTTTCGAACAATTATATACAGTACTCACATTAATTGAAGCCATTTTAAATTCACGTCCTCTCACTCCACTATCCTCAGATCCTAATGACCTTCACGCACTTACACCATCACATTTTTTAATTGGTAAACGTTTACTCACCGTTTCCAATCCAACCATTTCAAGAATGATACCGTGTAAGATGTCAAAATGGGAACATATACAACAATTACGCCAGCATTTCTGGAACAGATGGACCAAAGAGTATGTTGCAGAGCTGCAAATTCGACAGAAATGGACGACATCACAGGAGCACCTGAAAAGGAATACATTGGTATTGATAAAGGATGACAACTTACCTCCACTGCAGTGGAAACTAGGACGCATTATGGAACTTCATCCAGGAGGCGACGGCATTAGCCGGGTGGCGACTATCAAGACTCAAGCTGGAATGATCAAGAGAGCCTTCTCTAAAATATGTCCATTACCTGTTCAAGATAATGAGATCTAAAATTTATTCTGTAACAAATATGCTTTAATATTCATTGTACTTACCTTATTGTATTCATGTTATATTGTAAATAGTTGTGTTCATAACTAGGTTATAACAAATTTCACTATAGACTTTTAAAAGGCATCCCTTTCAAGGCGGGGGGCATGTTGCGACTATTTGATTAGATTCAAATGCGCGCTGTTTGCGTCGGATGCACTCGTGAGGGATCGGCGAAGTGCGGGTGACGCGAGAGGTGCAACGGATGAAGAGAGAAGTTGTTGTGACACAAACAGCATAATGTCTAAATGTTCATGTTAGTATTCATATTAAAATTACTATTAAAATCATTGTGTTTATTATTCAAAACAAACCAGCATAACAAAAGTAAACATAAATATTCCAAACAATACACAAAACACAAATATTTCACTTAAAAAAGACTGAGTAAAGTATTTTTTTCCACTTTTTTAACTTGTATTCCACCTTTTTACTCAATAAACAAATAAATTTTTTTAGAAATATCGTTTTTTTTCATTTAATATTTGCAGAAAAAACCTTATGTGATACAAACAAATGCATAGAATTTTTGAAATCAGCCTACCAAAATTATATAAAATCAGTTTTCAAAATAGAAACATCTGTCAAAAAGTTTAATTTTGTAGACCTGTGTAATTAATTCGGCTAAGCCGTTTATCTCGCAAAGTCTAAGCGGTTTGACTCACGAACAGATAGAAATAAACACAGTCCAACATAATAAATTGGTTTATTTAACAAATAGTTTACCCGATGGCGTATATTATAATATGTTTTTGTTCTTGAAGTAATTTTAGAATACTTGATTGTACAAACACATTTTATTTATTGATGTCGAAGATATTTCGCATTGTAATTTACTATGAAATATGTCATTAGCTGGACGATTAGGTGATGTCATTCCCTAATGCCATTGTGACAATAGTCAGGTATCGTCTCTTGACGTCGCTATCTACATTTAAATAATAGTACTGCTACTATTAATATTATATTATTAGGTCCCTAACTTTCTTTTACTGGTTAAATCGAGAATATCAATAGCTTCAGATCTACTCCAGATAACGCGGATCAATTTACAAAAAAAACCGCGCGTAAATCGGTTCAGTAGTTTTTTAGTCTATAGCGGACACATACGAACATTGCTTTATATATATACTCATAGGTATACTCACATGAAAAATAAAGCATAGTAATTATTGTAATAAAATATTTTTGCATCATTCTACACCTATTCGTTCTGTTTTTTTTGTTTTGTTTTATTAAAAAGAATGTCAGGAATAATTTTCAACAAACCTATTACAACGTGATAAGGAGATATGATTGTTCCGGAGCAAATTGATTTATTATTTGAATCATATATTCCAACAATCCATGGATATTTATTACCTGATGTGGTCTGTCCGCAGTCTGAAATAATACAATAAATAAATAAACTAAACTTCAGACACACAGGGCCTTTGTACTGCCATATGATATAATTGCCAAAACAAAACTATAGTTTACCACACGAGTTCTGATTACAACGGCTAATACAGTTTAATCAAAACCAGGGTTTGTCGAGGCAAATACGGTAGAGCCCGACATTTTAATTCTCTAAATTTTATTTTATAAGATTTCTTCATAGTATTTTTAATTAAGGTCAATAATTTTGTACTCGAAGTAACTAGTTTCCAAAATATATTCTATTATATATGTTTATCGAAATACATCATACATCGTTCTTTTCAAAGCAAGGTCGAGGAAGAACGTATTCACCGCTATCTATCTTTGATGCGTAAAAATGAAATCAAATCGCTGAGAGACAGATCTGAACCACCTGATATAAACCGATCAATGCAATGTTTTACTTATTTAAACAACTTATCAGTATCTACCTCCAGTAGTTATATGTGGAGGTGATGTAATATGTTACTTCCTTTTGATCAAATACCATAATAGTGTGTACCATTCGCAATTGATCACGCTATAATCGCCCACGATCCTAGTTGCAACATACTAAGCAATATTGAAGGCGATTAGTGACCATCACTTTGCTAGAACTGTTTTGATAATCAGCATTTTTTGAAACAAGATCATTTCGAAACACTTAATCGTTTACTGCTTTTTTGGGGTTTTTATAAATTTCAATATAACCTATTATAGCGTTACAAATATAAACATTGGAAGATGATCCACGAGCAAAGTGTGTGAGAGTGACTTTATATAAATTATATACAATCTACCTTTGAAGCCCGTGGAGCATCCAACTAGCATATCGTTTCTACGAAGGTAGTCTCTTATATTTTGAATATAGAACTGGAATAAAATATTATATAGCATTTAAAGACTTTATTGTTTTTCGAAGTATTCTCCACGAAGATTAATGCATTTTTGTATGCGCTCGAACCAACTTTATTGGTACAGTCAAAATTACGTTTTTGAAGGCATCGACTGCTCCTTCTGACGATTGAAACCTTTGACCAATCCGTCCTTGATTTTTGTAAAGGTAAAAAATCGCTAGGACTTTGGTCGGGTCTGTACGGAAGATAGTCTAACAATTAGAAGTTTTGTTGCGCGAACTTGCACTGTCTTGGCGGAGGATGATTCGTCGTTGTGGGTTGGTTTCTCGGAACTCAGTGATAACTTGCGGCAACAAATGCTTGTATACCAATCCACTATAACAGTTCCTTGATCTTGTAGAGAAATTTTTGTTACATGATCTCCTTTCGAGACAAATGTCGCGACCATCTTTTTGAAGACACTTTTGTACAGACATTTGTCGGATTTTCTTCACTTTGGAACACCCGAACAGACGGCTGGAGTTTATTCTCGGCTCGTATGAATAAATCCAAGATTCATCACCACTTACAATGTTGTACACGTTTTTAGAGTTTTCTACGTTGAAGCGGTATAGAGTTTTTTGAGACATATTCACGCTAGCTGTTTTCTGTTCTTCGGTCAACAGATGCAATATCCAAAGTAAAACTATTTTTTTACACACAATTCATCGTGCAACATTTTTTGGATTGAGGTCTTTGAAATCCCCAATGATGCCTCAATTTCGTGATATGTCACATCGTCTTCGTTGATGAGCTTGGACACAGCATCGACGTTATCCTGAGTGACCGTTTTTGGTGCACCTGATGTTGGATCGTCGCTATGACTAGTCCGTCCTAATTAGAAGTCTTCATACCAACGAGAAATTGTTGACTGATGTGGTGCTTCATTACCGAAAATAGAATCCAACTTGGCGAGGCATTCATATTGAGATAGTTGTCTCCAAAAATTATAAAAAATTATTGCGTGAAAATTTTCACGGTTAAATCCTTTTTTCGACCAACTTGTCAATTTTGACAATTCGTTCTAACTACAACACTCCACGTATCCCACTGAAACTTTTGATTTAGGCTAACTAAAGGTTGAGGTTAATTTTTAGTAGCGACATTTGATTTGTGGCGCCCTATTTGTCCCAGTATGCAAAACATAAGAGACATCCCTCGTATACATCCCAAGAGTCGTACAAAACTGTGTGTATTGCTACGATATCAATAGTCAGAGTTACTTGATTACAACGTACACTAATGATGACCTTCTTTTAACTTGTTGTGTACGTTGACAATGATTTTTCAGTTAAAGATGTTTTAAGACGCTGTCTATAAAGTTAATCCTTGAAATCCTTGAAACACAACGAAATTTGGAATATCAACGTTTTACGGGTTTTTTATTCTTCTTTTATTTGAAGCATCGTCAAAGTATACATTACAAGTATTTAAAATATTCACACACACAATTTGTACAAACTCTATTTATTGAGAATATCCCTAGATCTTTGCTATGTCCGTGCGTAGTCTGTTCAGTGCCCTCCAAGTTCTCCAGCTTTCATCAAAACCTGGTGCCAGTTCTTCAACTGCCTCCATCCGATATTGATTGGTGGTCTTCGTTCGTAGTTTAAAACTGTTTTTGGTTCTCCAAAGTCTTCCGTTGATCTCAGGCTCTTTCATAGTTAATCAACATATCTTGATTAAATATTTTCTTCAAATTGAATAAAATTTTCACTCGAAACTGTTTATAATTAAATTTCATGTATTTTTTTAATGGCGGTTTTTGATGCACTGTTTCTTTTCAATCCAAAGGACTATAGCTATAGAATATCACAATATTTTTGAAAATATTTTTGCTAGTGAAATGAAGATGTCGGAATGATAATTATATCAGTTTACTAGTTAGCTCAACAACAAGGGAAATCCCAGATATGAATACAGTCTTCTGAATATGCAGAGAAAGAAATTATTTGATGTATAAAAGCCAATAAAGTAAGGCTTTATAAAAAATAAGTTTTTTAAATGCAACTGGTTAGTCTCAACATTAAGAGAATATACCTTGTATATACAACATGTCCCGTGTCGTTATGTTCAAATTTTAGGAGTGTAAAGTAGACTTCATTTCAAGTAACAAAAACGCAAAACTTGTTTTTCAATTTTTATTCATTTTAAAGTTACAGATCTATGAATGTGATTGTCAGATCATGAAAAAAAATCCAATCCTAAAGTCAATAAAAACTGATTTTATTTAAAAAAGTTCAATTAATAATATTTTCGAAATTTCCACCTCCTTGTTGAATGCAGGCTTGTGCCCGTAAGCCAACAGAAAAAATACTTATCCGAATTTCATACTTGTTTTGTCGGATTTGCTCGGTAGCCAGGTGAATACGATCCAACAACTCTTCTCTTGTATTCGAAACTTGAGCGTAGACTAAATTTTTCATGTACTCCCATAAATAAAAGTCAAGGGGATTAAGATTGGGTAATCTGGGTGGCCATGCAACAGGACCACCTCGACCAATCCATCTTGGATAATTGACGTTAACCCAATTTCGGACAGCAATTCCGAAATGTGGTGGTGCCCCGTCCATGTGAAACCACATGTCTCGTCGAAAATTCAGTGGGACATCCTCTAAAAGACCTGGCAGTTCGTCAATAAGAAATTGAAGGTAATTGTCCGCACTTAACCTCCCAGGATGAACGACAAGACCAATAAACAAGTCATCGATTAGGGCTGCCCAAGCGTTAATAGAAAATTCATGTCGAAATTTACATGGGCGTATTGCTTTTGGATTTTCTGGTTGACCACCTGTGCAGGTTTCTCAGATTTGTAGCACCATTTCTCGTGAACGTAGTTTCATCTGTGACTGTCTTAATATCCAGGTTGAATTAACTAGACGAGTATAGTGGTCTGCCTCAAGCAAAACGAGTCCCCTGCGATAGTGATATGGATATAAGCCCTCACGTTCCAAAATTCACCAAATTGTCGTTCGTGGAACTCCTTGGATACTGCTTCTTCCTCTAAGTCTGCTGGCAAATTTACTCTTCGATCGGAAAGATAATCACGCAGTCCGCATTTCCGAAATTGTCTGTGTACTTCCAGAAACGTCCTGTAATGAGGAATGCGCCTATCGGGAAGCCGATGTCGGTATTCAATAACTGCTTGACGTGCACTGCCGTTACAGTAGCCATACACAAAATGCATGTCCGCATACTCTTGAGAAGAAAATCGGTAAGGCATTTTGAATAAAGGAAACGCGTCGACTCATTAATAAGCTGTTGTATGAACTGAAACGTAATGTAATCCTTTATTAAAAAATGCAACGTTAACAGTCATCTGAACATTTGTTTATTGTATGATATTAATGGTTCAGCACTTACGAAATAAGTAAGAACATTCTTTATCATAAATCAATTTCCAGTTCTCTTTTCTGTAGATCTCCAAGAAATTCCTGTACGCACTATGACACGTGTTTATTTATTTTAGAATAACATTTTATTATGCGACGTTAACAACCACAGGTCTGTTATTGTATAGTATAACTTTTTTTTAAATAAAATCAGTTTGTATTGACTTTGGGATTAATTTTTTTTCATGATCTGGCAGTCACATTCATAGATCTGTAACTTTGAAACAAATAAAAATGGATATACAAGTTTAAAATTTGAACATAACGATACGGGACACTTGTAATATCTTTACAATTAAATACTATTAATTGTCAAAAAATTTACAGATATAGTATTAAATAACAAACATAATACATTGCAGGAACGAACGGCTTTCTCCGCAACATCTTAATAATGTTTATAATAATGCTAACAGTAATTAGATTAAATTTTTCTATAGTTTCATTTTAGTGAGATTATAGTATGGTAGGTGCAAATGCCTCTCAAAAAAAACTGAAACTGGTAATCACCTGGTTGACAGAGTTCATAAGATGGGATCCATTCAGAACTTGAGCAAACATATGTCACATTTTCTTCGCCGTTATTATTATATGGAAATTGACACTTTTTAACGATCCGTGAAAGAGGTTCGGAAGAATTTGGGCAAATCGTGGATGCCCCATCTATGAAACAATCATCTTGTTCTGATATTGTTGTTTTTAGAGGACCACATGGTTCTGAAAAAAATTAATGTTTATGTATGTCGTTTTATGTATTTTATATTTATACAAAATTGTCAAATAAAATATCTTACACAATTTATGATACAAATTAAATATATGAATGTTTGGCTGATTATATATATTAAAAAAATTACATCTAATAGTATATAATGACATTTGGAGATTTCCAACGAAACTGTACTGATACTAATCTGGATAAGAATTGTATTGAGTGAGTGCTTTCCTTTATGATAGTCAAATCAAGTTTATACAATATATACATTGCCTAATAGATATCAGGTTAGGAAAATATATATACCTATTTGAATCCTTTCTTTCTTTTCGTAGATTATTATACCTTAATAACCCTTAACTGGTGATACAAAAAGCGATGCTGTGGGAAAAATAGATTCAAATGAATTTGAATTACAACTGCACTTCCTTTACCTGAAAATAGATCAATTTTTGGTAGGCTATTTTCGACAGCATGGTTGATCGTATTTTAAAATGGAATAATAATCAATTATTTGCTATTAGGTCTAAATACGCAAACAAAAACAGACCGGAATTGGCTGATATGGACATCGTTGAGTTGAAATCTTGTTTGGGGTTACTTTTGTATTCAACAATTTTCAAGTCTAACCATGAAGATGTGAATTCACTATTTGCAACCGATGGCACTGGTAGCTATATTTTTCGTTATGTAATGTCCAAAAAGAGATTTTGACTATTTTAAGCGTTCTTAGATTTGCCGATCCTTCAACATGCGGTGAAAGGAAGAAGACTGACTCATGTGCTGCAATTTCTGAGTTGTTTGATACGTTCATAAGCAATTATCAAGCTCTATATTATCAGCTTCGGAGGAGGATGCAAAATTGAAATGTATATGCCGATGAAGCCATTCAAATATGCCAAAGCCTGTCCCAAGCCAGGTTGAAAAAGGATGAGGGGGAGGAGTAACAACCTCGTTAAAAAACGAGGGTTCACCTGGCCCTGGTTATAGTACCCTGTGAGGGCCCCTTGTCAGGATCACGACCGGAACTCAAGGTGTCATGCGACCCGTGCCGAGGAGTGGATGGCTACACGTAAGTTGGTCTCAAACGGAGCCCTCAGAGTACCTGGTGCCCCTCTGGTAGTAGTCAGCCTTACCGACGTATTGCGGGGCTCTGCGGCGGTCGACAGATATATCCCCAGCTACCCGTGGGAACAGTTATGTAGAAAGATGATATTTCAATGGAAAGGGGAAAGTATATAAAGGGAAAAGGGGAAATGAGAAAAAGACAAAAAAAGCGAAGGGGACGCGACCATAGTAGGAGATTTGGAGGAGGGAGTTATGGGCGTGGGAGAATACACAAGCGTCCAAACTGGAAGGGCACGAAGACAATATTGGGAAGGCGAACCCTTTCAAAAGAAGGGATAGCATTGCTAGAACTCCGCCGTGGAAGAGGGATGTAGCAGGGAACGAGATGGTGGAGGATACAGAGAGTGATCAATGGGAGGACGAAGAGATCAGAACGAGCCCCATACTCCGGCCGCAGGAAGAAAGGGGACAGGTGGCGAGTTTAATGGAAGGAGGAAATAAGCTGGAGCAAGAATCCGAGGGTTCGCAAGTACACAAGAAAAGAATGTGGTCGACCCTTTCCCCACAAGAAGGCAATCCTTGAATAGAAGAGGTTAAAAAGGCACTAACCAAAGTAGTCAAGAGGATGAATGATATGAAGAAACGAGTAGGGATAGTCTAAAGACGAAGGTAGAGATCAAGCAAGCCACCAGAGAACTAACGTTTTTAGTTACCAATCTTCAAAATAAGTTTGACTGCTATGAGGGTGATACTCGAACCATGATCAGGAAGGAAAGAAAGGAGAGGGAGACACAGACTAGTCCCTTAGTAGCTACAGTGGAGGTACAAACCAAGTGGGAGGATGTCGAAATAGAGAAACAAAAGGTAGAACACAGAACTAGGGCAGAGATTAGGGAGGCCTTTGGAAATGGCGGCCACATGGCAGATCTGGCAGAGCTTCTGGACAAGAATTGGCCTGATGATATGTATAGAAAAAGTAGGATTGTACCATGGAATCTGGCGAAAATGAAAGCAGAAGGGGATCTGGCAATCATGGCAGATCCGAAGTGGGTCTCGGAGGACAAAAGTATAGAGAACCTTAGGATGATGTATCCAGACATAGACGAAATATTGAAGAATAAAGAGAGGCAGATTGACTATGTTTTGGAGACTACAGCAATAAAGACTAAGACCCGGGAAGCACTGGAAAGAACAAGAGCCGTGTACGTGGTCCCGCTAGAAGTAGATAAAAGCGGGGTAAATCACATGGAAGAAGAATTCAATAGGTTGAAGTAACTAAAAGAGATAATAATGAACGTGCATCCCACCAACGAAATAAAGTTAGTGGTGAGTGAAGGGCTAAATCAAGGATACGTAAGGAAAATGTGCGAGTATATCTTCACGGAAAGCGATTTGTCTATCAGCCTAACCGCCTCTTGCAGTAAAGAAAATCCAACAACGAGCTTCAAGCCGGAGACACAAAAGGTCAAAAGGGACAAGGCCAGCTATACTGACTTATTGAAATCAGTCAAAGAAAATGTAGACCCAGCTAAAGTGGGAGTAAGAGTTAAAACCATCAGGAAGACAATGAAGGAAGACCTACTAATGGAAGTTGTAGGAAGCAGGCAAAACGTTGGAGTTCTAAAGGAGGCTATCAGCGGAAAGCTGGAGAAGGAGGTCCTGGTAGCGTCAAACAGTGTGACGTTGCATATCTTGACATCGACGCAACTATGACGAAAGAAGAGGTGGGGGAGGCTATCATAAAGCACGCGGGACGCGCTGACCAGTCTTTCTCTGTGAAATCTATGAGGTCTAGCAGGGACGGAAACCAAATTGCTACAATACAAATAAACCGGGGAACCGCTAATCGAATGATAAGGGCAGGACGAATAAAAATAGGGTGGGTCGAGTGCAGAGTAAGAGAAAGAGTGTGACAAAGGTGCTATAGATGTCTGGAGTTCGGTCACATGAAGGCGCAATGCAAGGGCGTGGATAGATCGGAGGCCAGCGTGAACTGTTGTCAGACTGGGCACAGGGCTAGGGTCTGCATAAATAGACATTTCTGCTTAAATTGTCAGACGAACGAACACCGTTCTGATACAACTAGATGCCCGAAATTCAGACAGATGCTGAAAGCCCTGACGGAGGCGAAAAGAACCATTAAAAGCGTCAATGAAAACCCAAAATAGCATCAGGATCCTGCAGGTGAACTTGGGCAGAGAAAGAGCGGCCCATGATATGGCATACAAGATTGCGTGTGAAAGGGACATAGACGTTATTGTTATAAGCGAGCCGAACAAAAAGATCTCAGCTACGCAGGGTTACATCACAGACAAGAAACAGAACGTGGCAATTTATGTAAGAAATAAAAATGTTGGAATTACTGCTACGTCGGCGGGGGATGGATATGTGTGTGCGTATTGGAAGGACTGGTGTTTGTTTGGATGCTATTGTTCGCCAAATGTCACAATTGAGGTTTTCAAATCCGACATAAATAACCTGATGCAAGAGGTCAAGAGCTCCAAAACAGAAGCGGTAATCGCAGGGGATTTTAACTCGAAGGCCCGGTTATGGGGCTCACCAGTAACAGATGAAAGAGAGGCGTACCTCCTGGAATGGGAGGCTGAGCTGCATTTGAGCGTCGCGAACGCCGGGGATACCCCAACCTTCGAGAGAGGAGACAGTAAATCTTATATTGACATTACTTGGACTACGAAAAAAAATGTCCAGATGGGTTTATAAGTGGGAAGTTCTACAGGAGGAGGTGTTCACATATCACAACCACATACATTTCGAAATACGAACGAATCGTGGGCCCGACGTAGGGCAGAAAAATGTGAGGAGTTTCTTGGGCAAGGGCAAGTTTGCGCGGATGATAAGGGAAGAATTTGGAAACGGGCTCGAGAATGGAAGTATAGATCCCATGATCTTCCTCTCAAAAATCAATAAAATAAACAAAAACAGTACGACTTTGATCCTTAGTGATCGACCAACCGTACCGTATTGGTGGGACGAGGAAATACATAAAAAAGGCAGGAATGTAATAAATTACGACGTAGGATAACCAGAATGAACAGAAAGCAAAATGGATCTCAAGCACAGGAAAGAGTGGAATATAAAGAACGGGAAAAGGAGCTGAAAATATGATACTAAACTTAAAGCGAGCGCACTGGAATAAACTCCTATGGATTTGAAGACGGACGTGTGGGGCGGAGGATTTAAGGTCGCCATGAAGCGATTGGGTAGATTGCCGCCCCCGTACGATCCGCCCCTGGAGCGGAAGATACAGATAGTAAGGGGCCTCTTCCCTATGAAAAACGAGCATATTAACAGGAGCAGAAGCAGAGACCCACACATAACCTTATTCAGCGTAGAGGAACTGATGAATGCGACGTCGAAGGTGAAGCGGGGTAAAGCACCCGGGCTCGACTTTCTTACCAGTGAGGCTATTCTATTGACGACCAACTTGATCGCGGAGGTATTGTTGAATGTATTGAACCAGTTCCTGAGCCAGCAGATTTTTCCGGCGCAGTGTAAGGAATCGAGGGTCGCCCTAATAGGGAAGTGCAAATAAGCCGTCTCCATGGACGCGTACTGGCCCATTTGCCTTTTGAGTATCCTAGGGAAGGTATACGAGGGTATGATTAAGGACAGGATTGAGAAGGAACTGGATGAGAGAGGCGGACTTTCAGATAGAGAGTTTGGGTTTGTGAAAGGGAAATCAACTGCGCATGCGATAAAGGCTGTGATGGAGAAAGTCGAAAAATCATGTGAGAAGTGGGTGTTGATGGTAACCATTGACGTTAAGAACGCCTTTAACACGGCGTCTTGGACTAAAATCCTGCAGGCGATGAGAAGAAGAAATATCTCCCAATACCTGATCAATATCATAGAAGACTACTTTTACGACAGGTGGATTATAATTAACAGAGAGAATAAAATGAGAGTAGATGCAGGTGTTCCACAGGGCTCCGTGATTGGGCCTACACTTTGGAATGTCCTGTACGATGGGGTCCTCGATTTGGATTGCATGGAAGGCGTATCGACGTATGCGTATGCCGATGACCTGGCACTGATTGTGGAGGCGCAAGACTCCAGTGACCTCGTCTTTAAAACAAATGAATCCCTCGAATAAATTGGTGACTGGATGACGGAGAATGGCCTCGAGATAGCACCATAGAAAACCGAGGTAGCAGAGCTGAGGGCCCCTCGGAAGGAATGGGACTTTCATTTTGAACTGGCCGGGGAACAGATACTCCCAGGAAAGGAGCTCAAGTACCTAGGAGTGGTTTTAAACTTCAAACTGACTTTTAGTACTCATGTGAGATACATTACAGAGAAGACCGAGGCAACCCTGGCAGCATTACTGAAAATCATGCCAAATATGGGAGGACCAAGCAGTCGGAAGACAGTGATGCTGTACGGGATTCTTCAATCCTTCAATGCTGTGCCGGTGTGGGGGCGGGTACTGGAGGTCAAGAAGTATGGTGAAGCGGCTGAGCGACTGCAGCGTAGAGCACTATTAAGGGTCACAAGTGTATATAGAACTGTAGCTACCGGGACAGTTCAGGTGATAGCTGGAGTCCCCCCGATACGTCTACTAGCGGAGGAGCAACGTACTCTGTTTAGGCCGAAAAAGGAGGATATAGCGCGAAAGAAATCTAGAGAACTCACATGGGGAAAGTGGCAAGCTATATGGAGCTGCTGCGATGCAACTTCTGTCTGGACGAAGACCCTGATCCCGGATCTCATCCCGTGGTTGAAATGTGCGCACAGGAGAACTGACTATCACCTTACTCAGTTCATATCGGGGCACGGCCATTTTCCTGATTACCTGAAGAGGTTCGGGCTGTCGGAACATGACACATGTCGGAGCTGTGGGCATTTTGATTCTCCGGAGCATGCTGTCTTGCTCTGTGATAGTTGGGCTGCGAAGCTATCGATGAGACTGAACAGAGAAATAAATACCAATACCATCGTTAATGTCATGATAGAAGACAAAGTGAAATGGGATGCCGTGACGACTTTCATTGCGCGGGTAATGACAGTAAGAGAATCGGAGGAAATAAACGCAAAGAGGCAGATGTAGATCGCAGACATGCACACCCCAATGGCCTTGAGAGTATAATATAGAGGCAGAAGGAGATGAAGTGAAAGACCGCTGGCATCCTGACGTTATGTCCAAACGACGATTCCGGGATGCCAGAGAAGGCCAACAGAGAGGTTTTAGTCGGAGTAGCGCCCGACACTACCGGGGCACCTGGAACCTGTGCCCTGGTGCCAAGCGATTTCCTCTCACAAAAAAAAAATAGATATCAGGTTAGGAAAATATATATACCAATTTGAATCCTTTCTTTCTTTTCGTAGATTAGTATACCTGAATAACCCTTAACTGGTGACGTGAGGTCAATTTGACGACGTGCATCTCGGGTTTGCTCCGAATCCCCATTTAACGCTAACTTTTCAAGACAAGCTTTGGTCTACCTTTAACTTTA